>VWYH01010177.1:0-84629 GCA_013399365.1 Pampusana beccarii | reverse complement strand
GAACACAAGAGGTTCCACTTAAATTTGAGAAGAAACTTCTTCTCAGTGAGGGTAACAGAACACTGGAACAGGCTGCCCAGGGAGGTTGTGGAGTCTCCTTCTCTGGAGACATTCAAAACCTGCCTGGACGCCTTCCTGTGTAACCTTATCTAGGTGTTCCTGCTCTGGCAGGGGGATTGGACTAGATGATCTTTCGAGGTCCCTTCCAATCCCTAACATTCTATGATTCTATGATTCTTTGAATATACTACCTCAGACTGAAAAATATCTTAAAAGAGAGTAGGTGGTTTGAGATAGAGTGGAAAATAGTTTTAAGGACAATTTGATTTTTAAAAAACTCTAAATAATTATTAAAATTCCCTGATTAAGAGTGCATAAAAAGCTTCTACTCTATTGTATTTCCACCCTTGTATCTTCATCATAATGACATTTAAAGCCTCATTATGTTTTTAAAGTGAAAAACTTTGTCTTAAGATGTATGAGCATGACAGAACAGTGCTGTATCATATTCCTTTGAAGTTCTGAAAAAATTCTTCTCATGACATTGTGTGACAATTTCTTAATGAGAAGATGTTGGTAGAGTGGAAGCTCAGTGATTTTCCGCCTGAGTGGCAAGGGTTTCCTTCGAGTTGAAAAGACTGTGAAAGCAAACTGTAATGTTCATATTGATCTAGACACTATCTATAGCTGCCTTTATTACATTTGCTTATTTTGCCATAATTGATTTCTGACTAAATTACTCGGTGCAGTCTCAGAAAGACCAAAAAGGGATTTTCTGGTCATTAAAACAAAAGAAAACGAAAAAAAACAAACAAACAAACAAACCAACAAACAAACCAACACAAAAACCAACAAAAAAACCAGTCCAAAAACTTATTTTAAGTATTAAAATCTTTATTGGTATAAGAGGAAACTCAATCGAAAGGGTAAAAGGAGTGGATATGGCAAATATACTATGTAAAAGACCCACCTTATCATAATACACAGTTAACAATCAGTTTACTCAGAAACATATTCTAAAATTGTACGTTGTTCAAATGAAGTCTTATCACCACTAAATTATTTATACTTCAGTTTGAAAAGTAAATAAATGCTAATGGCCTCATATGTTCTTTCTTCTGAAAAAAATAAATTCAATCTCTTGCTATCAAAAGCCCTGTATCATTTATGAACTAGATTTCAGGCTGATTTGTTTTCAGTTAAGTTGCTTAACACATTTTATGTATAATCTGGAGGCCCATGAAGGAAAACAAGTAATCACTTAGTCATTGTTTCATTGGAAAAAGGCAGTTTACTATTAAAAAAAAAAAACACAAAAAACTTCAGTTTTCCCAGTGACCTTTGTGGTGACTCTCTTGAAGACAGTATAAAGCTGTAGGTCCTGGAAATATCATGACAGGCCCATGTTGACACTACCATTTGACACAGACTTGGGCCTTTCATGAACAATTATCAATTCATTCTTCTGCAAAACCACCCTATAGTCAAATGTGTTGAAGTACTCTGCCTGAGCAGCCTTTCTGTGAGGTTCTGACTTTTGCCCGTCTCAGTCTATTTGATTGCCATCTGACTCTTCTTGGCTCTGCGAAGTTAGGCTCACCTGTGCAGAGTGGCCGAAGTAGTCTCAGGAGCAGATATTTTCTCACACAAATTGTCACAGCGCTGTTGACTTCACAGGAGCTATGATAACAGTCACTGCCTTGTTTGACTGCTGTCTTATTTGAGTGGACAATCTGATTTAGCAGTGATTTCCATTGTCTTTGCAGGAGTGTAAAATATTACTCAAGGTAAAACACCGCAGAGGATCAAGTTTCACTTCTTGAGAAGGCTACTTGAAGAGACAGGCTTTTCTGATACCCATGGTGGAATTTAATACATAAACAGATGTCCTTGCAGTGTGAATGCTTTCTAATTAGGGTTTTTCAGAGTTACCGTTTTATAAACAATTTTTTTCATGGTCACACATGATAAAAATCTGCAACAAACAAGAGGAAAATTTTCACAGTGCAGTATCTTTCCCGAGATATATACTTTTTCCCTCATCACATGAGGCTTCAATTTGTATTAATTAAAGCTACTTCCTGGGTGGTCAAAGATACAAGGTGAAAATTTTGTTAGGATATTTGACACTGTAGCTAACACCCTGGTGTTTTATTGCTAATTTTCACGTTTTCACTGCAGTTCCTCATTTCTTTGGTGGACTGTGAAATTATTCTTTACTCCTATGAAATGAGGTAATATACCATAGTCTGTTAAATGAGAGATCTTTTTTTCTGAGTTCTGATTTCAAAGTTCAGTGTTTATTCTGTTTAGATTTAAAAATAGTCTTATTTCTACTCTGCAACAAAAGAAACAAAAAGATGTCGTTTCACCACTTATGCCTCGCTGGTTGAAGTGCATTCCCTCTGGTGTTAACCTGTTTGAAGTAATGAATGAGTCTAACCCGCAGTCTCAGAATGTACCCATTAACCAGAAGATCCCCTCTAAAGGTTCAAATCAAACAAAAGAAATAGAAGTCCAATAAGGTGAACCATGAAGTAGCTTGTTTTAGAGTTTGCACCACTGCCTGCGGGCTAACAATTTTCTACAAAGATTGGCTTTTAAAGTCCTAGTAAACCTTCCAAACTCTGTGTTGGTGCTCAGTCTGTGTTGTTTGCTTTTTTTTTCTTTTGGAAAGCTGTGGAACTACTTTTGTGATGCAGTTTAAATCAGAAGTTATTAAAGATAAAGGGGACATTGTAAAAGCAAAGCAAATGAAAGCAAAGAAAAATGAAACCTAACCAATTCTATACATTACAAAGTTGACCTTGCATTAGCTTCCCACTGGCAAGGAGAAGATATTATTTCTCTGGAAACTGGTTGCCTCTGATTGGCCGGGTTAAGAATTGTCTCGCCTAACTCAGCTGTCTAAGATTTGTTGCCAAATTATAAACTGGACATCTAGCTCCTCCTATGGTCAGTGGAAAGAAATTGACACCAAGTGATAAATACTTTTCAAAAAAAGGTGTCTGAGGGCAGTGGGCATTGTCTGGAAGAAGTCTTCGGGCTGGATAAAAAGGGAGCCTGTACACAGACACGAGACTTAGATAACTGATTTTAGATGGATAAAGTTGAAATGTTTTATTGGCAATTAACCTTAAAACGTCCTTTGTTGCATATACAGGATCTCATACTTAAGATTTTTATCAAGTACTTGGTATTAGAACTCATTATGATTTCTCAGTTGAGTTACAAGACCAATTCACAAAAGTATTTAAGAATGTCTCATGGAGGATACATCAAGTATTTTTCCTTTCCTAAAGTATCTGTAAGAAGTTTGCCACCTTATCTCATGTTCAGAACTTCAAAGGAAATTTTGCTTTGTCCTTCCTTACCACTGCGTGTGTGGGGTTTGTGTTTGGGGGTCTTTGGTGGTGTTGAGTGTTTTGGTTTTGTTTTGTTTGGTTTTTTGGTATGATTTGGTTCTAACTGTACCTAGCATTCTTGGATTTCATATGCTTATCTGTTTTCCAGTTTATTTGGTCATAGAAGTCTTCAGATATTTCATATTTGTTTTCCCTATTAGAAAGTTGAAGTAGACCTTTGAGTACTGCCATGATAAAAATATCTACCACAGTAGAAAGTATTCATATTTTTTGCTAAGGAGAACTTCAAAAACACTGTTTTGGTGGTGAAGGCAAGCTTGAGACACAAACTTCATAGATGTAATATACTGTTTACATGCTAATTGTTAATCAAGAGCAATACAAGATTGCGTTGCATTTTGTTTGTGATATTAGGATACCTGTTACACTGGGTAAAAAGAAACAGCTTTTGGACACACAGGCCTCTTCTTGATCCTGTTTTGTACAGCACCAATGCAGTTATTTGTGAAAACAGTTAACTCAAAGTAGAACACTTAAACCTTCGGGAATGTATTTGTGTTCAGTTACCTTAGCTCATACAGGTTTAGGTGTGCTTTATTGTCACAAATAAAAAATTATTACAGACATGATTCAGTCTGCAGAAGTGGGACTTACAAAAAAATTAAAGACATTGCCAAGGGGGTAGGCCATCGGTTTTAGAAAAAGAGCTGTGGTGTCATATGAGTGATACACTTGTGTTTAATTTCACTGCTGTGGTGGGATAGCCTTGGCTAGGGGACAAACTCCCACTCAGTCACTCAGTCACTATTCCTTCTCCATGGGACAGGGGAAGAAAATAATCTGAGAAAGCTGATAGTTTGAGACAAAACCAGGCAGGTTCCTTACCTTTAGGGCAGATAAACCTGCTCCAGCGTGGGCTTTTCCACTGGCTGCAGGGCGATCTCTGCTCCAGTGCCTGGTGCACCTCCTCCCCTCCTTCTTCCCTCACCTGTGTGTTCATAGGACTGTTCTTCACACTTTCCCCATGCTCTTGCCACGTCTTGTCCAGTGTTTTGCCCTTTTTTAAACTACGTTTTCCCCAAGGCAGCACCAGCTTGTCTGATGGTCTCAGCTATGCCCTGTGGCAGGTCCTCTTGCAAGCAGCTAGAATTGGCTGTGTCTGGCATGAGGCATCACCCTGCTACCAAAACCTTGCCACTTACACCCCGTACAACTGTCCATAGAAAAAAATAATGCCATGCATTAAGTATTGAGAAAGTTTCCATGAGATTTCCTTAGAGTAGCGAGTGGACCCTTCCTGGCATGAACAAAGATTTGAGAGTAAGGTTGAAACAAAGGCAGTGTACATTTCCCAGTGGATTTGTAGTATGTATTTAGAATTCAGTCCTGTAGAATTCTCAGGCTAATGAATTATAACCTCATCAAAAAGATGAGAAGAGAGAGAGAAGGTTGTAAAGTATTTTCCGGTTTTGCAATCATATGTGGGTTTTTATTCTGTTTTAGATAGTTATCTCTGTGTATGCAAAGAATGAAAGTGTCTGATCCCTATAATTGTTCACTCCATTGTGATAAGAAATGTTGAAGTAATTGCAGTTTCTGTAATAGTCAATGAGTATTTGTAATTGCAAGTTCTGTGACTACTACATAGAACCATACACCATATATTAACCAATATATAGAACAACATCCATATTTGCTTGATCGTATTTTAAAGAAATTATGGAGTCCCTCAGCCTCATTTGAAGACTCAAATCATAACCACAATGAACATATCCTCCGTGACAAAAAAAAAAAATAAAAATAAAAAAGGCAACAAAAGAACAGTAGTACTATGACTCTATAAATGGGGGAAATGGCATAATTTACACTCATTAACGTGACTGGGATTTGACAATTAATTGCAGCCCTCTTAACTCTTATATTTTACAGAAAGAAATTTTAAGTTTGCACAGTTCATGAGATTGCATTGCTGTATTGTGGGGTAATCGGCTTTTTTTACACTTCTCATAAAAGGGTTGGTTTTGAATCTAATAGTAAAAGAATCAGCCATTCTCTGTTATTCATTTCAAAGATGAAAAAAATCTCCCTGCCTTTCCGTGTCCCTCTGAAAATAAGGCTAGCCTAAATACGTGTATTTAAGATGGGTGACTCGTGTGCAGTTGACATTTAAAATGATACATCTTAAAAGCACAAATCTTTTCCGAGCTGACTTGGTCAAGATTAGGATGAAGGTAATAACACAATTAGACCTCGTATAAACTTCATTAGTGACAACATCTTAGAAAGGGCTTAATGTTGATAGTATAGGAAACCTTTGTCTAAATCTTAAAATATCTCCATGTTGCAGGACTATGTAATTAAGGAAGTGACTAAACACAGTCCTTGTAAAGGATAAAATGTATTTAAATGCAGATTATTCTCCAAGTTTTGTGGAGTGTTTTTTCTTCAGCATTTGTGCAAGTTATTTCAAATGGACAGCCAGATGAATTGAAAAAACAATAGAGTGAGACATGGAAAACAATCAAGGTATTTTCCCTTTCCTAGCTAACCTTTCTAAAATCATGCTTGATCTTCAGAAACAAAATGAAAAGTGTTCTCTTCCATTAATATTGAGAAAATATTTCCCCTGGTATACAAGAAGTAGCGATAGATTTAAATAACACTGTGCATAGAAGAATTCTCTGTGGGAAGCTTTTATTTCTTCTTGCAAGTAGCTAGTATATTATCTCCTGAATAAGTGTAATGGCTAAGTAAGTAATCCATACACCTGCACAGCGTTTTAAGGAGGTGTGAGCTAGTCCACTAGCAGACCAGAAAGAGGACACTAGGGGCCCAGAGTCATGTCACTTAATATGAGGCACTTAACTGAGACAGCTGAAACATGAGCGCAGGTGCTCCAAGTTTCAGTGGTCTGAGTGTGACTGAGATCTGAATTGACTTATGGAGGTACCTGCCTGTCACTGCTGACTGTCTGGGAAGCCTAGGAGGACAAACCTGGGTATTTTTAAAGGCTCCACTTAGATATTTTCTATTCTGGTGTTTTTTTGGCTTCTGCTAACTATGACAGAAATAGAATGAAGTACGATTTTTCTTTTTCCCTAACCGTCTGATATTGTAGACATAACAATCAAAGTGAGACTACATCTGGAATATTGTGTCCAGTTCTGGGCCCCTCAGTTCAAGAAGGACAGGGAACTGCTGGAGAGAGTCCAGCGTAGGGCAACAAAGATGGTTAAGGGAGTGGAGCATCTCCCTTATGAGGAAAGGCTGAGGGAGCTGGGTCTCTTTAGTTTGGAGGAGACTGAGGGGTGATCTTATTAGTGTTTATAAATATATAAAGGGGGAGTGTCACGCGGATGGAGCCAGGCTCTTCTCGGTGGCAACCAATGATAGGATAAGGGGTAATGGAATCAAGCTGGAGCACAAGAGGTTCCACTTAAAATTGAGAAGAAACTTCTTCTCAGTGAGGGTAACAGAACACTGGAACAGGCTGCCCAGGGGGGCTGTGGAGTCTCCTTCTCTGGAGACATTCAAAACTCGCCTGGACGCCTTGCTGTGTAACCTCATCTAGGTGTTCCTGCTCCGGCAGGGGAATTGGACTAGATGATCTTTTGAGGTCCCTTCCAATCCCTAGCATACTGTGATACTGTAACAATAACTGTGTTTAAGTTATCTCAAGGAAGTGAGCCTGACACCTGTGTCTCTAAAACCACTTTAGTTAAAGGTTAATGTTCATTAGCATAGAGTCAACAGCACTCAGATAAACCTCTTAGTTTAAGCTAAATGACAGGATAAGAGCTAGTAGTACACTAGTGTGCATTACAATAAAACATGATGCATTGCATTTTTAAAAATAAAACCAACAGACTTTGGAAAACTGGATAATGCTTGCATTTGTTATATTATAAGTGTAGTTTTATTCACATTTCTTCTTGTAGTCTCATATGCAACATTTCTGTTGCTTAAATCGTGTACTGAGTGCTGGATTTCAATGCTTGAGATAAAAAATATGAGCCCTGGATGAATAAAGGTCAGGAAATGCATATATTAGCTCACAATAGCCTGCAAAAGGGTGGTAGAGGAGGAAGAGACAGTGTGGTGTACATTTTCTCAGTTCTGTAGGGATGCATGACTGACTTGCCAAGTGCAGGATATTTGGCAGATCTACTCCAGCAATGGTTTAAAGCAAGACAGAAACTAACTTCAGGAAGAACAAAGCAAATATTCTCTACACTGGGAAAAGTATTTTATACTAAGGGTGAGCAGAGGCCAACTTGGTTTCTAATCAGCATGCCAATCTTTTCTCTAGATGGTTATTGGGATCTGAACTCCAGATCAAAAATAACTTTTAGACTGTAACCAGCTAGCATTTGCTCTAGCTAATCAGCATCATAATGTTTTCTTGAGTTACTTAAGAAATAATCTAGAAGCACAGAAATAACTCTTGGAGGATGAACATCGAATAGGAATAAAAAAATAAATAAGACTGTGAGAAATAAGAAGAACCATACCAGTTTGAAGTTAAAATTAGTTCTGGATTTCCACTTAGGACAGCTCAGGTTTTATTCCTGCTTTAATACTTCAGAACAATTATTGGTTAAACAATAAAAATCCAGTTTATAAGCGAGGGTTTTTTTGTCATGGCTTCTGTTCTGTAACCCATGAAGGAGATTATAATGGATAAAATAGTTGTTTCATGAGCTGGAAAATTTTAGCTAAGAAACAGGTGTAAAGATAAAATAAAGCTGTTGCTTTGGTAGGTTGGATCAAATCTCACACATATCTAGCTGTTCACAAGCAGAGGTTAAGTGCGCATTCCAACTCTTGAAATAATCAATAACAACAAATATTGCAGTCAACTTTCTGTAGTAACTTCAGACATTTCAAACCAGAAGCACACTTAAAGAGAAGTCTAAAGGTTTTTAAACACTTTGCCAGTAAGTCCAGATTTCCACAATTGCTGACAGTGGAAGGGACTTAAGTGCTTAGTTTGAATAATTTATTTATTCATTTGAAATAACAGCTTCAGATATCACAGTATTATGTTTGGATTAATAGATGAGGCCTCTGGATTCCTTTTCTCTTGAAAACCAGAGGAAGTGGAAAATTTCCCCGTGAATCATGTTTAGTCATAGGGAACTCCCACAAACCTTTATGATATATTTATGGTTGATCTCATTTCATTTCTTTCACCAGGTATGCTGCATTGAGGACTTTTGATCCTTTTCCCATTTTAGGTACTTAAACTCACATTTTTACTCCACGTTTAAACAATTTTTCATAGCTGAAAGCATGTGAACACCTACTTCATTTCTAGAAGATAACAGCATACCAAATATTGTCTGGCGTCTCTATTTTAACATGTAGTAACCCAAACTGGTACAGAGTAGAACTTTAATTCAAGACTGAGTGTGATAATTTCTTTTTTTATTTCCCCTTAAGAATTGTATAGAACAGTACAAAAATTAAGAACAGTGAAGGCCTGGTGACTCAGCTTGAGAAGTGTGGAGCATTAGTGTCAGGCTACGATAAGTATTTTGGTGTTGAGTTCCTTCAAAGATGAGAATTAGATATGCTTTCATTTTTTTTTTCCTTTCCACATTTTTGTAGAGGAACTGTAATTGATTTCTGTGGGCCAAGAACTTAATCTTTTTTTACACAGCAGCATTTCCTTGCACATATAAAGGTGATGCACCTATTAATATAAAAAGAAGTGTAAACACACTCCGAAAGTCTTTTTAGTAAGTACTTCCAATAAGTAGAGCAAAATGTTATGTCATTCTTTATATATATTTATATGTTTTATAAACGTATTTATATATTTTTTTAAATACATAAGAAATATTTCTTTTTATACCTCTGTATATCTCACAGCAACAGTAATTGGCAATCAACCATTGCTTTTGTACAGCAAATCCGTCCTTAAAACTTAAGCTGTTCTTAAAACTAAATAGTGTAATTGAGCATTCCAGTGACTAAAATAAGTCAATTTTAATTGGATCACCTAAAATCAGTGACTCACTGTAGCACTGTAGCACTCTGTGAATTTGGAGATACTTTTTTTTTTTTTAAAAAGTGCTTTATGATGTTCTATCCTCTGAAAATGACATCCAACATCCAAAACACATTTCCCTCTGATGTTGAGACATTCCACTGTCGTGGGTATATGAGAGGATGTATATGTGTGTGCGTGTGTACATTCATGTTTTTGGACATTTGTATTTATAGTTTTCTGTATCATTTGGTTATTAAGTCAGTCAGTGGGAACAAACAGATATTCCATAAACATTATTTGTAGAACCTCCAAGCCCAAACTGGTATGTTTTCTTAAAAATGAAACTAATTTGGTTAGCTGGTTGATCTGGACACTCTGCGAATAACCCTGTTTGACCAGTATGGGCTTTTAAAATTTTTTTTGTTTTGTTTTGGGTTTTGTTTGTTTGATTGTTTTGGTATGTTCAACATTGGATAGTGTATGGGCAATCAGAGTTATCAGACATTTGCAAATGGAAAAACCTAAGCGTATATCTCACACTACCTCTTGCTGCCCCTTATTGCATATGTTCTGACGCTTTGCTAAAAGCAGTTAAGTTCTTACACTAATCTTTCAAGATCGTCCCATAAACACATTAATAGCAGTGATTAATGTATTGGTATTTTTTTTCAGTAGTATTTATCTGTTATTTCTACTTACTACAGCATGTTGCATTTCCATAGTAATTTCTCTAATCCTTTTGCTTTAGTAGTTTTAAATTCTATATAGACTATATACACCTCCCCTACTGGCATGTCATGTCATGTCCATGGTGCCTTTGTTACTGGACTCTAAGCTTGCACTGGAAATCACGTAGCCACTTTGCCTCTGTTGGAAAGTGTCTTTCAACATCAGTGCTATTAAAGTTTTTAGTTTCCATTAAATATAATTGTTTAATATTATATTACTCCAGCTGTAGTTATCAAATGGAACTTCTTGCTGTCCTTTTAATTTTTTTTAATAATAGATTTGTCTCCTGTTAAGTAAGGTCATCTGTGATTTTAGTTACCTATTTACAAGCATAGCACAAAATGTTATAAATCCCCACTGTATTCTTAACAGAGGATATAGTGAGCTATTATTATTCAAAGTTGTCCTGTTCTTGGACTACACTTTTGTTGTTAACTCAAATGACATTAAAACATATTTATCTTCCAAATTTAATTGTTTTCATGTGCTTCCTCACAGGACCTTTCCTGTCCCACCTTCTGGTTTCTTCCCTCTGGTTAAGCATTCTAGCAGCTCTCACACCCTAAGAGGTATTAATAAGGGCCACCTGCCACTGTGACTCATGTAAAATGTCTCTGCGCAGTCTAAGATGAGAGATAATAAATATATCCAGGCCATGGGGGATCAGAAAGGAGCCATGAGACAGTATTGGTCAGCATGATGGGCAGTGGTCTCAGCACGAGAGCAACCTAACCTTATGCTTCATTATTCCTCTGTGTAAATGCTCAGCAAATGCCACAATCCCGTCTGTACGCTGCAAACAGTTTGTGGCAGGTACCACATGCTGCTCCAGGTCTGCACATAACCACCACAGTGTTAGCTTTTAACAAACACATTTTCATACGCTCCTCCCTGCCCTCCAACATTTCTGAGCAGTTGCCAAAGTCTCTTCTACCAAAAATATCTCAACATGTCTTTCGTGTATTTTCAATAAAAAGTTAGACTTGCTTTTTTTCTTGGAGGAGAATGGATACGCCCCTTCCTCCTGTACTTTTGGAATATTAATTCTTTCAGTTATACTTCTAGCTCTAAGTATCCCTAGCTAAATTACTTGCTTAAACGACTATGCCTTGTGTATGTTCAGTACTTTTTCTTCAAAGGTTTTCCTATTTCCTTAGTAACATTTTCCCTTTGATGATAGTAACATCATAGTACATGTTACCCCTTAAATATACAGATTTCATTTGCTGTAATCTACCATGCCATTGAAGAGGATACAAACAAGTAGTGGATATAATTTGCAAAACCTTTATGTAGTGAAGGGCACAGCAAAGGCACTTGTCTTTGGAGATGGAGAACATGTGTCTGTTTCACAACGAAAGTGTAATTCTGTACATGGCAAACAATGCATCCTTGTCATGTAGTCTCACGGGCTTTTTTTTGTTTTCAAATTTTTTTGTTTAAGCCAAAACAAGGTCAGACATTCTTCAGAGATTTAAGCTAATGCAGTGAATCTGATTTCATTATGTACTCAATAATAATAATAAAACATAAAAGCAGAATCATTGTTTAACAATAAAACCCCCTCACAAAAATAAATATAAAAAACCCCACCATAATTGGAAAACACTACTGAGAAAAACTGAATGCTGCTGTAAAAGAAAATAAGTTACATTATTTCAATAAAATACACTAAATAATATACAATATTTTCTCAAGACTTAGATTTTACTTTCTAGACGATTTGCTGGGGGTTTGATTTTTGTCTTCTATTTATTGTAGTGTATTTCTTCTGAAGTATTGAAAAGATCCTTTCCAAATGCTATTGACAATAAATACAAATTTGGAGAATAAAAATCTGAAATAAAACAACATCATATCTTAATCCACCTTAAATTTACAAAATGTAGGCCACACAGCTAAATCACTGCCATTGAAAGTAGTTCTTAAGTTCAAAATGCTTCCCATTTCTCCAGAGAACAAGGATTCAGATAGGGCATCAAATTCAGTCTTAATTGCACCATGGAATAACATGAATCATCTTTTTTTTCTTTTCTTCTCTCTTTGTGTGTGTGTGTGTGTGTGTGTGTGTGTGTGTGTGCGCGTGCAATGTGAACATTACATTCCTGTAAAAGTTCTGCCAACTTTGCTTAGATGAAACACTGGATTGGCAATAGCTGCAAATTAGGTAGTGTGCTATGATAGAGTGAAGCTTGTCTGGAAGAGCAGAAGATATATACTAGTAAGACTGCTCATATAGTAGAGAAAACTCTTCTCCCAATTTGAGCAGTAGGAATGTTATTAGTCTTTAGAAGCATTATCTGTCCTCTGTAATGTCTGTCTGACTGTAAAGTAGGTGCTGGTTTTATTCCACTTTTCTCAGGCAATCATTTTCTACTTTCTATACTTCTTTCTTTAGGATGTCACTCATCATTTGGAAATGATGAGAAAATTCCTTGCCACCAGTCTAACCCAGCCTAACACTTTTAGAACTTTTTTCTGTGCCTCTGGAGAGCTAGCACATAATTTGAGTTATTCAAGTATACTGATTCAAGGACTGAGTGCAGGTGTTCATTCATTTGTCCCATTTTGTTTCTTACTGATAAATGAAAAGATGGTGCTTACCCATTGGGAAAAAATCTTTGTCAAATGACCATATAAGACATTTCGGGTTAAATGTTATTTAACATCTTAGGCATTTTTGTTTCCAGCCTGTGGTAAAAGGGGTATGGTATCAGAAAGACCTTTCATGGTATTTTCCTGCTTCATTAAATATTGGTTAGGAAAGGAAGATGTTGGGGATTTTGTCTGTTTGCAGCTCTGTCTTGTCAGGGAAATATAGTGTAAGTGACATGCAGTAAGGGTCTCATGTAGCAGAAAAAGGTGGAAGATCCCAAAGTTATTTTATATGCTAAGTTAAGTGCTTGTGGCTGAGATGCAGTTAAAGAGCAATTGTATCATTTGTAACCAGAATTTCTTAGAAGATTTTTGTCACCAATTCATTGTTTCAGAATAAGCTTTCTTTTCCTGAAACAATATATAAGTTGTAAAATATTATAATCAACGAGCTCATCCAGGCTTATGACAAAATTAAAAGGCCCTGGGGATTTTCTTATGGCTAAAATATTCTGTCTCACTTTTGATCACATCTCAGAATGTACCGTGACCTCTTGAGTTGTGACAAGGCTGCTTCTGCTTCGTCATTTTGGGGAATTATAATTGACTTCTCAACCCAACCACCATAAATTTAGTTGAGGGGCAAGTTTCAGTCTACAAGCTTAGTTTCACTGAAGCATGTGAAATCTCCATGGTCTCACTAGAACAGGCAGATACTAGAATTTTAGCTGTAAGGCAGAGTTTTCTGGATTCAGGAGATTACATCCTTCCCACTTGGATATGGTACTTAGAGTATAATTCTAGAATTAGTTCACTATCCTTAGAGCATTTGTCATTTTAGCACACATTTTTCCATACCGTCCTCCTGTGTATATGTGTATTCTTTGGTACCTATAACATATGTGTATATTAAGTTATTGTACATGTGTCTATCCACATACATAAATTGCCACATAGTAAGCACAGTTTACTCTTTTCTTTCTCATTTTCTGAAGTTTCATTGCCAATAGAAGTGGCTTAAAAATATCATGCTCACAAAAACGATCAAATAAAGTTTAAAACAATTTAAATATTTGTCCACTAAAATAAACACTTCCATTGTATTTGCATTCTATGAACATTAATATCTTTGATTTTCTGTACTTACACGGTTTGACTCTCTTGCTATGACAAATAAACAACTCTTGAAAAAGACAAGGAGAACACAATTTGAAAAGGGCAAGGCATGTAGGCTTGAGTAAAGCTGGTGTCAAAATACTAAGCACTTTTGGGTTTAATATTAGCATAATCCTCAAGAATGTCCAGTGTATCATCTTTACAGAAATCTGTCTCAGACTTGTCCTGTCCAGGTATTTGTATTTGGGTGATCTGAAGAATAATTCTTCCTCACAGATGAGCACAGAGAATAACTGAGAAAACTGTCTATAGATAGTTACTTCTGTTCCTCCACCAGCTCTTGATGGTTGCTCATCCCTGCATAATCGTTTGTAGTGTTTCATGAAGAGCCTGTTAGTCCCTATAGGATGTGTAAAGTGATTCCCTGTGGATGATCTAATTGAAGCAATTAAGGTGGGTTTATTATCACTGTTTAGTAACTGGACCTATAGTCTTCCTGTTGTATTCTCAGATTGAAACAAATGCTGGCTAGGAAGAGTGATGGATATTTCTTCTTTACAAGCGTGGATAGAATTAAATAGTATCAAAGCTAAGCTGATAATCAGGTAGGTGAGTCAGGGGTTAATTTGCAATTAGAAGATCTTCAAATTTATTAGCTACTTTTCCCTTAATTAAATTTTTGTTGAAGGTCAATTTTTGCCTAGATGGTCTCTTTATTTTATCTGTTAAAAACAATGGCTCTGATAAAAGGTTTTACTGAAACCCAGAACAGGGCACAGGGAAAACTTAAGGGAGCATATTAGCATGTAAAAGTGAGGGATTTATCTCCAAGGTGAGAAATTTAATGAAGTCCTGCAGCTTTAACAAAAGTCGGTGATAACTAGTCCCATGCTGGTTAGGCAAGCAACACATCAATGCTGTTGTACTACAGTACTGCCCATAGCCTGCTACCTCAGAGGGACAGCTAGCTTAAAACTCTGTACACCCTGGTGGTACTTGCTCCTTTAAGATCTACAAGATCTATAAATGTTTTGCTATGTTAACGATCAGGTATATTGAGTGGATATCTGAAGATCTGCTTTTTATACAGTAAAAATACATCTGTGACAACACACAGGTCTTGTCTTAAAATTTTCTCTCTCCCTCTTATCCTTTGGACTTGAGCTCTGAGATACAAAATGTAAATGCAGGCAGAAGACCCTTTCTGTTGGCTTCTATAAATTTACCAGCCTTTAGCTAACACAGTCTTAACAGATTATAGTATTTTTCAGATTTCTACACCCTTTTAAACACAGTTATATCCACAAAAATCATGAGTGAGACTTTAATAATGTCAGTAAGGATCACCAGGAATAAGAGTGTCTAGCACACCTTTCTAGGTCCTTTTGTCAAATTCAGGAGCTTAGGCTGTTGTACAAAAGTTTTGGGAACATTATATCTAATGCTTGTGTATAATACTTAGTTAAAAGCAGTCTTCAGTCTACTAGATAGAGAGTCTTCTAGGTCATCGAACTATTACGAAGGCCTTGCAAGTTTTGCTAGACTCTAATGCACTCTTGTCACTCTTTTTAATCTCAAAATGCTATTGAAAACAGTCTATTCATAGTTTGTTGAACTGCAGAGCTGCTTGGCTTCTGAATAACCAAGAACTACTATTCAAAGCATGACCCCAAAACAAGAACATCTGCATTCAAGGTCGTGTTTTCCAGGGTCTGTATTTCTTCAGGGACATGTTTTCCATTGGAAAACTAAAAAAAGCAGTAAAAAAGCTTTTGCTGTGTAGAACAAGCTTGAATTGGACTTAGCCTTGCACAGTATTAGTTAAGATTCCTTTTCTTTTCTTTTCTTTCTTTTTTTCTTTTTTTTTTTTTTATTTTTCTTTTTTTTTTTTTTATTTTTCTTTTTTTTTTTTTTATTTTTCTTTTTTTTTTTTTCTTTTTCCCCTGGCTTAATTGAAAGCAATTGTCAACATCCTATCTGCAGTTAGTTACATAAATGTAAATCATGAATAGCTGGGCTACTGTCAGAGAAGTTATTCTGTATTAACAGTTTTCAGTCAAGAGACAGAGTTTGGCCTCTAACTATTTTTTTCACACTCTCAAAGACCTTCACGCTACAGGGGAAATTGCGAGTCTCAAACAATTAAAATGGACACATCTCATTAATGTTTTTAGTCAGCTTTTGTTGCATTAGTCCTCTCCTGATTTGTCTGTGAAAAAGCAAAGATACTGCATCAGGATTGTCAGAAAGACCTGCAACTTTCTTTTTTTTAGCTGTGAGAATGCACACAGTTGATTTATTTTCTTAAATGTCTATCTGAACCTCCTTGGAATTGCACTTAGGGATGAAATCAGAGCTAAAAAAACCCTTCTCCTATAAAGCACCTCTGCTCCTGTTGCTCTCTGAAACTGAAGGTGCGAAAGGAGCAGAACGGCAAAATGCCCATATCTGCGCTATTTTGGGAAATATAAGACTTCGGAAACCAGCCTGGCTGTTGCTGCTCCCAAGAGAGGTCTTGTGTGCACATCAGAGGGTGTGTGTGATGGATGTCAGGCTTCACCTATCAGCAGTTTTCACTACCCTCACTCTTTCTGGTGGCCGCAAGGCAGAGCTGTTTTCCTTCTGGCTCTCTCCTACAGGTTTGTCCCTGTCCCTGTTGCAGGGTGAGCAAACTATTTGTCTGTCGTAAGAAGGGAAGTAAAAATTGAATTCTATCTGAAATCCTGAAGAGTGTTGAATTTGCTCAGGTTAGATGCCAGTGTTCAGCCAGTGTGGTGTTGCATCCATGTGAACTCATGGCAATAGGTGATGATCTTCTCCTGTGTACGTTTGCATATATTGCATAAACTGCTCTCAGGCAGTATACAAAGGAGCACAAGAAGCGCACTAAAGATCAGCACTGCATATAAGAGCTTTGCAGAAGAATTAAGGAAGAGATTTTTACTTTAATTTAATTTTTTAAAATTCTAAACGGATTTTGACTCCTCTTGGCATGCTTAGATTCTTATCTGCCAGCCATCCAGAAGAGAGAGGCATGTGCTCCTCTAGGATACGACAAGTTGTGGTTGCCATTTTCTTTGTAATCTTTTTATGTTCATGTTGCTTTGATTTAAATTATTTTAATTTATTTCTTTAAGAAATAAACTTGAAATGTTGTTTTCCCTGATAATTCAGCTAGGAGTTCTTACAAAAAGCAATTATTTTTTTTTTTTTGGTGGTTGCTTTGCACTTAGTTTCTGCATATTATGTTATGAAAACAGAAGCTCAGCATAACTTACAAACTTGCATTCATTTAAAGTATTCAATAAAACATGAATGTCCTGTGTGTATATGTATGTAATATATATGCACACATACATGTATGAAATTGTATGTATATATATGGAAGCTGACAGAAAAATAACATTAGAATAAGTCTGCTTTTCTTGACCACCGTGCTTGTCTCATACAATCTGAGACTTGGATTCTTTCTTACTGAAATACAGCTATGTGCTATGGTTAAGGTTATAAGCAACTAGAAAACATAAGATGATTATTTGATATATTTTTTTAAAGCAAAAATCAGCAATATGTCAATTAAAGGGCTTTTTTGCATTTAATTTATCTGACAGAAAAACCACATTCTTTTCAATGAGGAAGACATGAAAAAATATTTAAACCTGAAAAATTGATACTAAATATTTTAAAACATAATTTTAAATGCTGTGTAATATTATATGATCCAGATATTGCCCTCTAAAAATGCAGAATATCCCTTCAAAAAGTCAATTTTTTAGAAAAAAAAATATCTTGCCCTTCCATCCAGCCCCACCACATTATCTTTGTTTTGACCAGTAAAGAAATAGTAAAATAACTAACTCATACTGACAAATATGCTATGACTTAATATAATTAAACCACTGTGTTGTGATAAATCTTATAAATAATATAATAGCAAATCTGTGTGTTGGTCTGAGTTGCTCTTCTAGATAAGGCAATGCTGAACATTCGTAGTGGTTTTGGAATGGAGAAACTTTGTTGCCTTTTTTGTATAGTTCTAAAAACTCGACCTAAAATAGTCAAAATTGGGGTTTTTTTTACAGCACTGAGTCTGTGTTGTCCTAGCCATACACTCTCTATCCAGGTTTCAGACTGAAGTCAGTTTTCAATTCATTTTTTCTTGTCATATTGAATGGTTGTATATAGCTTCTGCGTGCTGTTAATACCTTTCATGTGCTGTACAGTGATTTCAGCAGTAGATGGTTTCCTGTCTCCCAATGTTTGGTATTTACAGTTTGCAAGGCAGAGTTTCCGAACTAAAAAAAACCCAAACAAAACCAAACAACAACAACAACAAAACACCCCACAAACCAAACAGCAACCAAAAACCTGTGTAGAATGTGAAGATATAATAATATAATAAACAGAAGCAGGATGAAGAGACTGTTTTGAAAATGATCATTGAACAATGGGATTCCAACACAGAAGTCTATGTGAGATTTTGGTTACAAAGTTTAAGTATCCCGTGTACAAATAAACTTTCAGAAGAGTTGTGAATTTATTAAAAAATTGCAGGAAGTCTGACACTCTTATGCCGTTCTAACTTTCTTACTAAGTTTGCCGACCTGAATTTAGACATCCAAATATGAGCCAAATGACCCAATACATGTAAAGAAGTAGGTGTCCATCAACCATGATTCATCACGTTTTAAGATCAATCAGACAGATTGCATGAACCATGCTCTGAACATA
Organism: Pampusana beccarii; assembly: GCA_013399365.1. Lineage (NCBI taxonomy): Eukaryota > Metazoa > Chordata > Aves > Columbiformes > Columbidae > Pampusana > Pampusana beccarii. Next base: position 66,098 of record VWYH01010177.1, on the reverse strand, counting down.
CCTGCAAAAGAAGACAAGCTGACTAGCTTGCACTGAAATATAACTCCTAGATATGTAAAGTGAGATGAACAGTATGAAAATATTGAAAGTAGGTACATATGAAATACGTATGAAATTTGCATTTAAAAATTTAATAATTATTGAGTGGTCTGTATTGGTCTTTGTTGGTCACATTGAGTATTCTGAATTTTAAGGATATTTGAAAGAACCAGCATGATGTACATCTCAAAAAACAAAAACATTGGAAAGCATGCCATTTAGTTGACTATACCTTAGAAGTCATACCTAGAAGTCCTCCGTGCCACATGCTGTGTCTCCACTCGTCAAGGCAACTGCTATCATACTAGGCCAGTAATTGTCTACATCATCATGCTAGAGTCATAAATATTTCATTCTGTTACTGCTCTCTATGCAAAAACATTCTACCATAGAAGGACACACAAAAGTAGTACAGATTAGCCATAGCCACCTGGACAGGTACAAAAATTACTGTCACATCTCAACCAAGTAAAACAAAGCTGCAGGTCCAGGAAAGCTCAGACAGAGAACACCTGACATGACACAGTCTAGAGGCCTTGAAGATTTAGTACAAAGATTTAGTACAAAGCTTGCACCTGTTACTATCAATAACAATACTGTATTACCAGGCTACACAGTTACAACACGTAAAAGAGCGTGGTTACATAAATTTACGTTAAATAAGTGATCTATAAGTGATTATATAAAATTATGTTAAATAGGGGAAAATATGTTTATTCATCTTATTGATTTTGTTGCTTTGCACAAACGTCTGCTTACTGCATTCCACCACTTGTGACATAAGGGTTTTTTAATATATTTTCTTATCTATTACTCAGATATTTTAAGTGATTTTTAACATAGATATGAGCAACATTCACAAGAGATTCTCTGTAACAAAATCTTGTAAGATTTTGGTATTACAAAGCATCAACTATGGTGCAACTGTCTTATCAAGGAAAATGGAATTGCTTATTTTTGGCCATTAAATTGCAATTAAATTAAATTGCAACCTTTCTTGAAATTTGAAAGGTTGTAAAAGGAAAAGTGGTCTGTTTAAAACCTTTGCTATTAATGTTGCTATTCTGTTACTGGTTTAATTTTTAAAAGTCACAGTGATCACATTGGACATGATTCTTTTCTCACACAATCATAATAATTATATTGATTTCAGTGGAATTATTCTTCATTTGCCCAGTGTGAGTAGGGAATCAGATTAATTCATCAAAATTATTTTCTTGCCATGTCATAGGATCTTATTAGTTTTCCCTGTCAGACATTATAATGATAATTTTAGTAGGGAATAGGTTAAAATAATCTTCATCCAGTTGGGCAAATAGAGTCAGCCTGCTGCTGTGTTATATAGCCCGTCTGTTCTGCCAACTTATTTTTGATGAGCTTCTTAGAATTAGCTGCTTTTATGACAGTGACTTAGGGTAGGATTGTCTGTAATTATACTCTTAGTAACATAGCAAGTATAAAGAAAGAAGGGAAAAAAAAGACATAGGTCTTTTATGGGATCTCTTGTAGGCTTCTGTCTCATTATGTTAACAACCTGCCTAGAGAATGGTGTCAGATTTTGAGAGCAGACGAGATTGATTTACTTTTCAGGCCCTTCTACCCAGCCTAATTATTGCGTTACAAATGGCGATTCTTTCACCCCTCTGAAGGAGCACTTTGATTAGTGTCTGCAATGCAGGTGCCAGGGCTTAATACGGTAAGTGCATACCAACTAGTTTATTTCATCATATAGTCAAACTGTATAAAACAGCCATTGCACAGTAGGAACTGATACATGGTTTTACCATGGCATATATGAGCTTAAAATTGATAGGGGTAGAGCAGCTATGAAATTTGCCATCTCATTTTATTTAATGATTTCTTTTGCTATTGTAGTAAACAAAAGAATGATGGGTAGATGCAAAATAAAAATAAAACTCATGTGAATAGGTAGTTTACCATTGTATAATTTTATTCAAAATTCAAATCAGATACCTCCCTTCTCCCTGCCTCTAAGACAAGATTGAATGGGCCTTCTCTCAAATTAAGGTAGAGTTTCAAAATTATAGGATTTTTTCTTTGCTTGTGTACTTGGTGACTTGAATTACTGAAATGGTTTTATTATTAAGTGATAGTAGGGCGATAGTCTTTTTAGTTGGTTAAAGATTCATTTACAAATAGCGTTTCTTTAGCAGTTGACAAGGACTAGGTAAATACAGTCTTGGCTAAGTAAATAGAAACACAGGATTTTATAATTAGCACTAATTACTTTAAAAATTAAGAATCAATATTCATGCCAAATTCAACAGGACTCATATCAGATACTAAAGGAGAAAAAACATAGAGGATAGCCAGTGTAAGATCCTTTCCTAAATAATTTTGCTGTAAAAAAAAGAAAAAAAGAAAAAAAAGGAGGGTTGGGAAACGAAGAAATTGTAGAAATGCTGCTATTCTGAGTAGTATGTAAAGGCAAGCCTCTTGAGATCACTGAAGATAGTGTGATGTTTCTTGAACACCTGTGCATTCGAGTTCTTGGCTCAGAGAACACCTGTTTCTCCCTCAGCTACCTCATTCCCCTTGGATCCTTATTATGAACTCTGTTAATTCTCATCCCACATTTAACCAGCATTACATGTTAATAGGTATCATTTACACCTCAAATGAGTTTTCTATGTTCAGTTTGATACATGTTCCTTTCAAATTATGCCTGACTGTATTCTGAATTATGCAAAACTTGTTGGGTCTGCTTCTTACCTATTTGGTGTGCAATATATTTAGTGTAATTATCAGGAAACTATAACAGTAACCATTGCAATATTCATTACTTACACAACAAATATATCCTATTCCCACTAATAATGTTTGACAATAATTTCTGGTTTATCTTAGATTTTTTTTTTTAACTTTATTTGCTAATTATGGATCACTGTATGGAATGCACCTGCCTAAAGTTGTATTTGTATTATATTAAAACAATTCTTCTAATTTTAGTAAAATAAATGGAAAATACAGAGGCCAATATCAAAAGTTAAATTAAAAATATACAACCTGTTGCCTTAGTAAAATATCAAAGAGGGCTAAGATCTCACACAATTTACCTGTATATTATTGACAGTCCAGTAATTCATATAATGTACCTAAATCAAAAACTTGTGTTTTCTCAATTCAAATGAAAAAATAAGATAATATTTTCACGTCTGAACTCATGGTAGTCACCTGTGTTAAACACAACACAGCCTTAATACACCTGTATAGAGTTGTTGAAAATGGACATTTGTGATGAGTAGGAATATAAGAACTTAGAAATAAAAGCAGATATTTATAGAAAAATATTTTTCCCTACCCGTATTTTAAAATTACGCTATCCTGGTCGTATCTTATTTGACTAGAGTAACATTGACCTCAAATTTTTTACTCATCTTCCGTGTCAATCCATTTAAAATTTCTTTTAATTTTCTCCAGTATCTAGATCTCATTAAACTGCATTTTTTAATTCTGTAGTGTAGCTATTCATCTTCCTGTAAGACTTCTCCTTTAACTTATGAAATTATTTACAATACTCTTGATGATTAATTTAATGGTTTGTGTGTGTGTGTGTCTATGTGTGCACAGTACTACTGTGCAGAAGTTTTTATAAGCCGTGAATTCCTGACTTCATCCCTTTCAACTTTTCCATTTTTTTTTTTTGGCTGCCTCAAGACCATTACCAATTCATGAGGCAACTTTGGTACGGAACTTTTTTTCTAAGAGTTCTTCCTCTTTGTCTATATATTTGAAACATTTTACTAGTAAGCTTTGACTTCTTTTCTCATAGAATCGTTTCAGTTGGAAGAGACCCTCAGGATCATCAAGTCCAATCATAACCTAACTTTATCACTAAACCGTGTCCCTAAGAACTTCAACTAAACACCTTTTAAATGCCTCCAGGGATGGTGACTCCACCACTTCCCTGGGCAGCCTGTTCCAATGTCTGACAACACTTTTTGTGAAGAATTTTTTCCTAATATCCAATCTAAACCTTCCCTGGTGCAACTTGAGGCCGTTTCCTCTTGTTCTATCACTTGCTACTTGGGAGAAGAGACCAACACCCTCCATGCTACAACCTCCTTTCAGGTAGTTGTAGACAGCGATAAGGTCTCCCCTCAGCCTCATTTTCTCCAGGCTAAACAGCCCCTGCTCCCTCAACCACTCCTCATCAGACTTGTGCTCCAGGCCCCTCACCAGCTTTGTCACCCTCCTCTGCATTTTCTCTGGTACCTCAATGACCATCTTATGATGAGGGGCCCAAAACTGAACACAGTATTCAAGGTGGGGCCTCATCAGCGCCGAGTACAGTAGCACCATCACTTCTCTAGTCCAGCAGGACTTGAAATTAATTATATTACTACTGAAGATATTTTTCTGCTTATACACTATTTTATTTCTTTAAACCTCCCCATAACCAGATAATGTCATGTCTTTAACTCTCAGCCTGTGCCTGTGCACTGTATAAATATGATCTAAGAACTTCAGGAGTGACGGGTGAACTTAAGACTCCATATTGCTAAATAAATGAGAGCCAGAGACTGGTCACGGCCCACAAGCCTCAGTCAGCACTTGAATTGTGTTAGGATATCTCCCTCTCCATAGCACATTTCTCTTGGAGAGCAAATGAGACATTGAATCCTGCAAGGCAAATGCAAGGTACTTTGCAGATTTTGGGGGTTCTCTTTAAGCCTTGTTTTGTAATGTTCCAGAACTACTTGTAACTTTCCCTTTTTTGTCCCAGATAAATGTTATGGAGAGCAACATAGTATAAAATGCTCCCTGTACGATTTATGCCTTTCATAGCATAATTCAAAACTTTGACAAACATGGAGGGAATAAATATTGCACAAACATATTAGAGGCTTTTAATGTAGTTTGGCAAGCTGGAAACTGAAGCACATTAATGTGGTCTGAACACCAAATAGTTAAAGGTCTATTTAAATTTTAATGGTATACGGAAGTCAAAATTTCTCACCCAGTTTAAACAAAAGACAACAAACAAGAAAACAAGCAGAAACAGGAATACAATTTAGGAGACAGAGGAAAAATAATTAAAAAAAACCCCAACAAACCAAAACAAAGTGGGGGTGGGGAGGGATAAAATACGCATACTATCGGACATTAACTCTCCTAAATTTTTCTATTAAAATGTTATCTGTAACCTCATTCTTTTGTTAGTTTTTCCTTTACTGACTCACTAAATCATATGCAGCCTATGATGTAGATAATTTTAGCTTTTGGGGATGGTGTTTATGCTCAGAGCGTTTGCAGAATGTGTAGCATATACTTGAGTGTAATTTAAAAAACAATCATAAAGGGGCAGTGCCACTTTGACACATGCATCTTGCAGCAGAATGAGTTTGAAATTTGGTTTCATAAGCTTTTAATGAAAGAGTAGTCAGGAATTTTTAATATACCACACTTTCTCACGTATAGTGAAGAGACATCACAGTAACTAGGAACAGAATCTGGCTGTATATTTTCAGCATTTTAGGTAACTAGATAAGAAAATCCAGCTTCATCTTCAGATTTGTGAATTTCAATTCAAACCTTTGATTCAGAGTAGGCAGTTACTTATTTTTTTGCACTTATCTGCTCAAATTAAAGCATGAGGAGTTTCAAAGCTGTAGCAACACATTACCATGCTTGCAACACTAATTACAATGTAGCTTTTTTCAATAGCATGAGAACATGAAGATCATCTATGTCATCATTCTCGCTTGATGGATAATTACGACCCAGTGCTTTAATTTGAATTGTCCAAAGGAAGGTTGAATTAACTTCTCTGCTAGTAAACATAACAGCTAGGATTCTGTTAGTTCCCTGCAGAGATCTCCAGGCAATATTTATCAGAAATTTCAAGTGCAAAATAAACTGTTACGCTACAGCAGTCAGTCTGCGCAGTGATATGTGTACAGCTGGAATAAGTGGCAATATACAGTTAAACAATGTGAATTTGATCCTGTTACACTTCTCCTATCAATAATGCTTGCACATTTCAGGTGTTCTGATGCACATTTACTTCATACAACAGTTTTTATGGAGGTGTGTAGCACATGATTTTTTCCCTACTGTAGAAATCAACTGAATTTTGTAAAGTTCTTTTCAAAAATGAGTTAATGCTGCTAACAGAAACACCAATGCTTTGTTTACCTGTGTCTTCGTTAAACAATTTCTGATTTGAATTTTTGTTCACCTCTGCAAATTTGTCATTGTGCTTTTATGTTCTTATTCTTAATGATATCTTGAAGGCTGGCCAGGGAGTCTTTCTCTGGCTTTTTAAGTTTAGGAGGTTTGAAAACTATTTTATTGTGCAGGGAAACTTGAAAGTAACAACAACAACAATATTAATAATAGTAATAATAATAGAGCACCGCAGCTGTAAAAGCGAGCTGAAGCTCTGTAGTGCTCGGTGCCAGCCCAGCTCATCTCCAGTGAGTTGAACTGTTTTGTCAACAGCTCCATCTGCAGCCCATAGGCAGCCGAGTGCCGCACGATGCCAGCCTGGGATGTGCTCGCTGAACACAGTTGTCTGTTAAAATTAGATTTGAAAGGCAACACCTTAAAACACCTTTTTGCGGTTGAAATTTTGGCACTGTCAGGTTTTATATGATTTCTGAGAGTATAGCCGTAGGCTCTGTCAATGGAAACTCACTGGGAAAGAAGCAGAGAGGGAGCAAAAGGAGAAACGACCTATCACTGTTGCTGAAGGCCTGCAATCAGGCATAATAAACTCTCCAGTCAGCTGTTTAAATATGTGCACAGCAAATTAACCTGAGTCTTTAATATAATCCTTTCCNCTCTCCTCTCCTCTCCTCTCCTCTCCTCTCCTCTCCTCTCCTCTCCTCTCCTCTCCTCTCCTTTTTTCTCCTTTTTTCTCCTTTTTTCTCCTTTTTTCTCCTTTCCTCTCCCCTTTCCTCTCCCCTTTCCTCTCCCCTTTCCTCTCCCCTTTCCTTTCCCCTCCTTTCCTTTCTCCTTTCTTTTCCCCTTTCCTTTTCCCTTTCTTTTCCCCTTTCCTTTCCCCTTTCCTTTCTCTGAATATGCTCTTATATGCAAAGGCCACTTCTAAACTTTTGGCCACTTGGTACCATCTCCCTTGTGATGTGTGAGAGCAGTGTAACTCATTCTTCCAGAGCTATGATGTTGTTTGAATAACTTGTATGCCCAGCAGTGGCAAAGTCAGCAGGGTTTCCTTCAGAGTGTGGGGCAGAAGTCAGCATTGCTTCAGTCTATTTTTAGCCAGGGTCTGTAGTCTGGCAACACTAGAGGGCTGTAGAAGTCTTTTCTAGTCACCTACAGGTGACGGGGTTTTTTGGAGTGCTTTTGTTTTTTGGGGTTTATTTGTTTGTTTGTTTGTTTTGGTGTGGGTGTGTGTGGTTTTTTTGTTTATTTGCTTGTTTGGTTTTGTTTTGTTTTTCTGGGGAGTGGGTGGTAAAGAGGTGGTGCTAATGGAAGTACTTGTGCAGGGCAGGAGGTATGAATGCACATCCTAAACTAGTTTCAGACCAGCATCAGTTTTAAATGTCTCTAAATTATCTGAATACAAGGAGTTCAGTTGTGACTGCAATTGTATCTTTGTATGTTCTGAGATTTAATAATGTAGTAGTTGCCATTACTTTATAGAATCATCAGCAAAACGTTTGTATTTTCCTCACTTTGCTTCGTACTCTAATTAATAGCAATTGATTGTGGATTTGTAGGTTGGGTTTTTTTTTTTTCTTTGCTTGTTTTGGAGGTGACGCTAAGTTCCCTTTCGTACATGGAGCTATTTTTAATGGTCTCGTCTCTCTCTATATATATAGTGTTAAAAAGCTGTTTGTTGTCTTCAGAACACCTTCAGATATCTTTTTTGACCTATTGGTGCTCTTGACAGATTAAAATGCCATTCACGATGGACAGAAACATTAGTCAGTAGTCAACAGTCATTCCCCGGCCATAGAAAACAGTACACAGAAAACCTTCCTTTCCCTTTTTCACTTTTCGTGACAGCAGTCCTACCTACATGTCTGTATAGATGGATGGGGTTTTGGTATATTCTGAAGATTAACAAATTTAGATCACTTCAGATAGGTGTGGAAGTGAATTCTGCAGTGAAAGAGCACTCATATACCTTGTCATTAGTTTCCTATCTTTCACTCCAAGGTTCTTCAGTGCTGTCAGTAATCTTAACACATGGGGAGTGAGTCAGTCTCTCAATAAAAGCAAGCTTCAAGTCATTTTGGGCTTTATAGGTCAAAACCAGCACTTCAAACTCCACTTGAAAAACAACAGGCAGCCGGAGCAGATTTGGAGAGCAGATGTCAAATGCTCATCAAGGGACACAAAGCATATCAAGCAGAATGACACCTTCCTATACCAGGTTGTTTCCAGGTTGATTTAAGGTACAACCTAATGTAGAGCTCATATGAGTAGCCAGACCAGCTACTTGCTAAAGATATGTTTGCAAATGCTGAATAGTGGTAGCAAATTATAACAAAGAAATATAATTATGCATTAAAAGAAGAGTTTATCCTCATAATTTTGTGTGTTATAAGGTCATGGAAGATTGCATTCAGAAGGGAGCAATACTGCTCAGTATAATTTCACCTAGAAGGAAGCCACCTCTATTCAAAACCCACCCATTTGGCATTGTTGTTGCCATTGTCTCTTTGGGAAAGGTTCAAGGATTGTAACAGACTTCCTTGGGGATCTCAAACAAGACTGGAGGAAGTCAGAAGCAGTAAATATCGTTCCTATGTATTCTGATCGTAAAGACTTCTGCAGGTCTTTGCAGAGTTTAAGTTTGTGTGCATTATAAGTAGAACTGTTTTTGTGGGAACAATTGCCCTTGTTTTCAAAGATATAGAACTTAAAAATAACTATTCCATTTCAAACAGTAGATTTTAAGGTCTCTTAATAGCATGCTATATGAACAGTATTAATTAGTATATTCAGATTCTGCTCTCTAGATCAACCCTTCATTTTAAATGGTTTTTTTTCCCCCTTTGTGTCACTGTATTGTTGCAATAGATTTCATTAAATTTTATACATCTGTGGCATTTTTGGAAACTGCAACAGTATACTTGATTTGCTTAGATGGCTCAGGACATACAGGCCATGGAAAATTTTCATAGCACCTTTCATAAGAGGACCTAGTATGTTTTATAAACTCAGTTAACCCATGCTTGTATTATTTGTGAGGCCATATTACATAATGATCCTGAGGGTCTCTTCCAACCAAAATGATTCTATGACTCTATGATGCAAGTCGTGTATCTATGAAGTAGATAGTGGCAGCTCTTACCAATGTGGCTTGACATTATGTGATGGTTTAAAATAGGAAGTAAAGAATGTAGCATCCAGTCTGCAATACTTCTGTCTTATTATGGTCAGCTTGTTAACAATTTTTTGTTTGGTTGGTTTGTTTAGGTTTGGTTTTCTATTGCAGGTTATAATCAAATGGATTTTATTTCAAACTAGCATAGAACAGCAAAGCTTTTGCTACTGTTTTCATCTCTCAAAATACAGCGCTAGTAGGGTTTGTTATCCGCTATTGCTGCCAGGTGTTCATTACAAGAGAGGAAAACAATAGGTACTCAATCTGGGCAAAGTGGGGGGGAATATTACAAAGCTGGAAACATAAATCAGCTAGCACTATACCAACAATTCTTCGTGTTTTCTTCCTGTTAGGAAAATACTGTAAAAGTGAACAAACAAAGTGGGAGGCATTTTTACTTAACTGTCCAGAAAAAGACAAGATAAAAATGTACAATAGATTCCTACTATCACTGCAGCTGAAAGGAAATTTGGGGACAATATAGTTCAGGTTTACAAACTGTTACAGATTTTATTCTGATATGATGGTGCATACAGTATCAGTTATGTTTATAGGGAACTTGAAATCCCAGTAATTGTCTGATTAAGGAGCATCGCGGCTTATTTAATTATATTTTTCTTGGCATCAAGCAGGGCTTAATAGCCTGTGAACTGGCCATTCTGGATCATCTTGTTGAGCTCTTTGTAACATTAGTGCATTACTGATGTGTCCTTGAAGAACTGAAGGTAAAAAGAAACTTTGTGATACCAGTTATTTAATTTCTTCTATTGATTTATCTGACTATGCAGCAGGTTTCCCAGCATCAAGTGTGAATAGCATGATCAAACGGCTTCATATTTGATTATACAAATAAAGTGAGAGCTAAACTTTCAAACGTGAAGAAAATGAACCAAGAGGGCATTTGTGCTCCATAAGGGAAATTTGTTCTTATTTCTCTGTTACTTTGTGTGTTGAGGAATTAAATCTTAAATTCAGTAATGATATAGTTTTATGGTGCCACAAAAATTAGTGTTCAGTAACAAAGATATAAATGGTTAATTCTGATCAGACTTGGTAAACTGATATGAATTCCACTGTGAGCAGTGTAAAATCCTGGGAAGATGAACCATGTTTACAGATGGGAAAGTAATGCTTCAGGAAAGCAATCACTTTCACAAAGTGAAAACTTTGTGGAGAGAAATACTGGATAAACAGTGGAATGTGAGCTTACAAAAGTGAAAGGTTTTTAGAGATGTGGCTATGCAAATATTGAATAAGACTGAACAGATTATATTGCCTCAGCTCTTGGCATTAGGATGACTATTTCATGAATATTGTGGCCTATTCTGGTATCATCAGATAAGAAAACAAAACACTAAATGCCAAAGAAGCACAAAGAAATGATTGAAAGGACTGAACATGTGCTTTGCAATGAGAAGCTGAGCTTAATCTAAAATAAAAAAAAAAATGGACTCAGTAGATATTTGATTAGAAGCTATAAATACCTACATGGAGAACAAAAAATTGTTAATGCTCATCTATTAAGTCTGTAGGCAGGAAAATGTCGAAGTGTAATGGCTAAAAGCAGAACACAGATGAAATCAAACTAAAAATAAGCTGGATATTTTAACTAATCCTGGAAACTACTTTCTGATGCAATTGATAGATTTTTCTGTCACTGGCAATAAAAATGTGACCTTTATTAATTTTCTTCTTTTAAAGATATAGTCTAAATCAAGCTTAAATATTGAATTTGAAGCAGAAATAATTAAGGTGTAGTATCTATAATATACAGGAAGTCAAATAGCCACAGTAGTATTTCCTTTCCTTAGAAGTGCATTAACCTAAAATAGAAAGTATGAACACTTTCTATTTTTTAATTTCCTTTCTATATCCTAACTGCTAAACTATGAGCCAATTTGTTGTCTGCTCCTGAAAATACCGTGTGTAGAGAGCTTCCATTTATGTCAATAAGATTAGGGGATATTAGGGTCATACCCTTAATATAAAATATAATTTATTTGGATATTGGCTATCTTCCAGTTGATACCATAACAAATTCTACTTACCTGAAAGCATACAGATTTTTTTTCCTTCCACTCAAGAATGTATAGCATCACACAATTGACCAAGTGTATTATGGGAGAAGTTCATCTTTCTATAGAGGATTAAGTACTACCTTTCCCCAGAGACAGAATGCCAGATTGATTTGATGGACCAGTTTACCATAGAAAATTGCATATTCCAGAAACACTTTCGACCAAGAGTTACTGTCTGTAGTGTACCATCTGCTAAAAGTCTGATATCTCTAAATTTAGATGATCGGTGCAATCAATTTGGATAGTAAATTATTCATTTAAACATTGTAGTGGACACTTCACCACATGAAAGCCTGCTTCTGCTTCTTCTGAAATTTTATTTAAGTAGGATAGAAAAAGTGATGGATAAAAGCAAATACATTCTTCACTACTTTGAACCTATACAATTATTTACATCAATAGGAAACCATGTGTCAGAAGAACTGCAATTTTAATTTGAATACACTAATTTGACACTCAGCACAATAAGTTAGGTAATGAAGAATCAACTCAAGCACTGCAAACTAATGGCACTGTGATTACATTATTTTGGGATGACAGTTTGCAGGATGTAACATCGCACTGTGTATATCATTAAACTGTTCTACCCTGAAAGTGAGGGAAAGAAACATAGAATGTGCAGCTGCAGATTTTTTTAGTTTTTCTTCTCTATTACCTATTTGTCCTTGTATCCAATGGGGTATTGTGTAACTCCTTTGAGAACAATGACTGGCGACAAGCCTGCCTTGCTGCTTAAGCTGTGCAAATTGACAGTGTGTCTGGGCTAGACCGGTGCTAGCCCAATAGTTTGTGACTGCCCATTGGGCCAAAAAAAGAGAAATTGGAAGTGTCTCATAGGCTTTGCATCAAAGCTGAAGTTTTCTTGATTGTGGGGTTTACAGAGAGTCCACTCCTGTCCTGCAACATGTCCTAAACCCAAATTTAAATGAAAGCTCCAGATTGACCTAACAAGTTAGCAGTTCTCACCAGTATTATGGGTTTTGCTGATAACATTTTTCTGTGATTTGTTTTCTTAGTAGCTTATGCACTGATGAATTAGAGAACATCCGGATTAGTGAGTTGGGTGTTTTGTTTTCCTTCTTTTATGCTTCCTCTTGACAGCCCTTGAAAGAGGATGAACTGCACCCTCCCATGTTCTGTGCCTTTGTCTCAGCATATCGGGGTTTGACTTCTCCAGCTCTCTGTAGCAGGCTTTGCTGGGTCTGTAGACCCGTACATGCTGCCTATCAGCAGCTTCAAAGCCTTTGTAAGCCTCATGTCTAAGTAAAGATGGCATTTCTAAGTAACTTTGAAAGGTAGAATTAAAACACATGTAGCACATTAGGAAATTTCAGTACTGTTTCAGATATAATCTGTGCTGGAGAATTAAGAAAGTAGCTCAGAGCTGATGCTATTTTTCAACATCATTCACAGGAGACAGTGGATGGTTTGTTACTCAGGCATATGTGTGAAGGAGGATAGGCAGTACTTTCAGTTAGTGTGATGGACAGCGGCTGAATATCACATACAGCATTCACAGGCTTGACTGCTTGGTCAACAGAATCTTGTATTATAATTTGTTATTTTTTTAAATTCTTGCTGTTAATGAGCATGTTACCTGTATGGTAGAATAATATAGTGTTAGTACAGTGTGCTGGCACTGAGCTCTCTCTGTTGCTGGGGATAGACTTTTCTGAGAAATTTTTCAAATCAGTAACAGAGATAGCTTATAATGAAAACTGTTGTTCTAGTGAGAGGTTTTGTTTGAAGTGATCTGGTGAACATACTGAAATATCCCTTGCTGATTTGGATACGTGTGTCACTAGTAGTGCAATTTTTCTGAAAATGTTAAATAGAAGTTTAAAGAAAATGTACATAGAGGTCATTTAATCAAAAAAAAGCAGAAGTCAGAACAGAAGTCAGAATTCTGTAATGTTTAATGTATGTTGGTGCTTTTCTGTTTTCTTTCCTTCCAGATTAACAATGAAAACTATTGGTCCAATGAGAAGTTTCTTTATTTAGAATAAAAAAGAAAATAACTGTAATCTGTGACATGCTGGGGCAGGGGGGGATGGGGGACGGGGCCAGAGCCAGCGATTGTTGTTTTTTTTTAAAAAAAAGTAACTACAGGCTGCATGTACATAATTATGAAACACTACTTGCTGGAAGGTCACAGAGTTTCAAATTTTTTTTATTATCCCATGGTTTCCCTTTTATAAAGCATATTAATTAAATTCCCTATCAACCATTTTCATGTGGTGTCACTTAACTGTTTTATTCTAAATGGAAATATGTAGAATTTATGCTGGTATAGAACTTTTTATTCTGCTATTTGCTGTTTTTGCTGATTGACACATGTCTGGAAGTCTCCTTAAGAAACAATATAATTAGTCTATTTGCATTGCCTGGAATTAGGTGACCTTTGGTTTCGGCAGTAATTAGACTATCCCTGCTGTACACTCTTACTTGCTGGTAGTCACTAACCAGGCAGAAAAGGAGTCCAAGCAGCTCATTTAGTGAGCTACAAAAGCTTTTCAAATGTCATTAAAATGAACAGGAAATTATAATTAATAGTGTAGTATAATTTTATGGTTGCGTCCAACAGATAAAATGTGGCTAGAAGCACTTATTTACTTAGCCAAAAAAAATCTTAAAATAAATCAGTATTTTCTTGAGCACAACTTCTGTAACCTCTAATTTGAAAATTCTTCAGCGCTATAGCACCTGAAAGCATGTGTGTATTCTGAGTTTTTTCTTCTCAAGATGTGTGTATGTAGGCACACATATTGAGCTTAATTTTTACCAAAGGTGTTTATAACTGGTTTTCTAAGGCTACTGAAAAATTTATATAGCTGTGTAAATTATTTATATAATTCAAAGCCACATCTTTTATAATGCTTCAATGTATTTTTTTTTCATAGAAGATATTGAAAGGCAATGTGGTAAATTTTGAAATAATATTTTTTACACTACTCACAAAGACTTAGAAAAATCACTAAGAACCAAATTCCCAGGTACTAGCATGCTTGATCATGTATGAATGATATCTTCCTGCATGAATCCAGCCCTGCAATAAGATATATCTGGATTGCCATTACAACAAATTGAAAGTTCATGCTTTCATTTCTAGCAGTTAATTGAGGCACCCAAGTAGATAGCCTAGATTAAATAGACTCCTAGTTTAGGTCTCACTTCTGTGCTTCAAGTTGCATGGTAGAATGAATTAAAATTATAAGGTACCCATAGTGAATGACTCACCAGAACTGAATTTTATACAGAATATCAGGATTGTGTTGAAGATTTACTAGTAAATTATGACTGCAATTGCATCACCAGGTTAAAATAATTGATCTATGCATTTTTGTGATTGGCTTGTAGCAATGTAATATTAGAAGACAAATGAGGCATATTCACAGAACAATATTGAAACTAGAAATTACCATAGTCAACTAACTTCCATGATATTCTCTCCTTTCGTTGATCATGACAGATGTAATTTAAAAGTCCTATAAATTCAGAAAAGCTGAATACCAACAAAGAGGGTTTTTTTTCAAAGTATAATTGAGACCTTTTTCTGGAGGGTTTGTAAACATCAATCCTCAAATATTTTTGTGAGATAAGTATGTATAATATATTTTTATGTACATGTCGGAAGAGTTATTCTCTTAGCTGAGTGCCCCGTATGTATACTATAGCTTTGCATGCAATTTTATATCTCTGTTTTCATAAATAAGCACCAGATGTTGAGAATATGATTTAAATTCAAATTTATGTTAACATAATGTAGAATTATATACATTTGAATAAAGTGATTTTTCAATCTAAAGCAGCAAATATGTTTTTCACTGTTGGCTCCACTGCTTCAAATCCTCAACCAGCAAGTGGTTTGGAAGGGTGAGCTAGGCGATTTTTCTGCTTAGGAAAAAGACTTATTTTACTTTAAACATCTATGTCACACACCTTAGAAAAGTCAGGTTTGTTTGGTCAGAGTAGATAAAATAGATGTTCTGTAGAGATGCCTATTTCTCTCTAAATACTTTTGCCTCTGCATAAAAACTTAAGGGTAAGTTAGCCAGGATGTCTAATTTCAACTTAAACATGTGATTCTTAGATTTCAGGACTGAAATACATTGATCACACTATTCTCTAAAGTTTGACAGCTGTGCCTGAGTATCATCAAAGAGCTCAGCTGCAAGAAAAGTTAACTCCAGTACCTCGCATAGCAGGTCTGTAGTCAACCCCCCCATCGAGTTGACTGACAGGAGGCTAGAGACCCATGTTACCACGCTACACCCTTATCTTTCAGTTTTGTTGATATTTTGGTTTGGTTTTGTTTTGTTTTTTCATTTTTTAATCAATAAGCCAGTTTATTAGAAGTATGCATCTAGGTGTTCCTCGCTCACTCATCTGAAAGAGTTAAAACTTTAGTGTCACAGCTAAGATTTCTGAGCACTCAGTGAACCTGAATCAGTTTTGACAGTAACAGTAGACAGGCAGTCACAAAAATGAATACATTCATTTAGAAAATTCAGGATTTGTTATTAAAAAGAGAAGATTGACAACTTACAAACTTTTTTTTTTTCCTTAGGCTTGAAGAAAATCTTATCCTTGACATTTCACAGTCTTTTGAAATGCTGGTTCAGTGAGATGTCAAACTTGTAACTTTCAATGCAAAATGGTTATTTTCACTTTTTATTCTGTATTAGTTTTTTTTTTTTTTTAAATAACCAGAACAGAAACAATCCAGTTATCAATAAAATTACATCATGTGGATGCACACCTGCAACACTGTTGGCAGAGGGCTAGCCTTTAATAGATTCAACTGTCTGAAAAATTAGACACCTTACA
Organism: Pampusana beccarii; assembly: GCA_013399365.1. Lineage (NCBI taxonomy): Eukaryota > Metazoa > Chordata > Aves > Columbiformes > Columbidae > Pampusana > Pampusana beccarii. The sequence goes on along the minus strand of VWYH01010177.1, from coordinate 49,832 downwards.
AATGTCTGATGAAGCAGAAAGATGTAGGCACCTGTACAGGCTGTTAAATCTCACCCAAATATATCATAAAATTTGTTTGCTTTTATATTTTTTTTTTACATTGAATTAGGTTTAGACAATTAACGGAGATTAGATCTTCAATTTTAATAAAATGTGTGAAATTTTATCTCCCATTCAAAGTATAAGAATGGAAAGCAGCCACTATACAATGTTATTCATTCTAGAGACAGTGACATTTGTCTATAACATTTCATTAGTTTCACAAAAATATTAATCAAACTCCATATTGAAACAAGAAATATGAAATTCTTAAAGCTTTCTTAACTGAGGATGGCTCCAAATGATCTCCTCTGACAAGACTTGGACAAACACCACTATCTGGCTGAAAAACAAAACAAAACTAAAGCAAAATAAACCAGAACAAAACAAGGCAAAATACAGATTTTTTTTCATTCATTTTAGTAACCTGATAATACCTCTCAAATTTATTTTAGGAACTTTCACTATCCAGCCACATCATTTTAGTTTGTAAGTTGCCAATCATGATGATGATGTTTCATTTTTAGAGTAGGTAATTATATAGTGTGAAAGTGAGGGGCAGGGAGTAAAACTTTAGACTGATTGATTATCATGTTGTGTTACTTTCCTTCAGGAACAGATCTTTGTGCTTGTCACCACAAGTTTACTGAGTCCTTCATTTTATGAGATGCTGGGCAAAGGTAAATGATGGTGATTTGCTTACTTTAAAAGAAAGTTATTATATTAAAAAGATTTCAGCAGAAAATATTTTGTTAGCTGAGGGTTAAAATAATACAAACTGGCACTCTTTTCTATGTATACTATTATTTTGGCAGTGTTCTGTGGATCTGTGGATAAATGAAAAGAAACATTCACCCTACCCCATTTTTTACAGAATCCAAAACTGTCATTTCAGTACCTTCCCTGGATAATAAGACACAAATATAGATCTTTAGGAATATTCTGTAAAACATAAAATCTTTGTGCACATTTCTAGAGTGTGGTCTGTCTATCTACCTACCTATCCACATATTTACAAAGACATGAAAATACACAGACCTGCTGTGCAGGCACAGATACATTGTGAAATTATGAAGTATTTTGTCAGGTGTATTTTAGGCCAGCTTTTTATCTGAAGTTATGAATGAAAGCTATCTAGATGTAAATAGAAACAGATTTATTTTGTTTTTTAATATAACGAAACATAAACTTCAATAATTTCTAATTATTCCAGTTATGATTATGAGGGATTTGATGGATACTCTTGGTTTTTATTTGGTTTTAGAGAAATAATGTATTACACATGAACAACTTTCCTGAATGATGACTGATGTTGGTGTCACAGTTACATTAATGTCACCCCTGTTTGAACGAGTTAAGATAATGGGTACAGACAGGTTTGCGTTGAGCATGGAAGGTGTTTGCATTTCATGTGTGTAGTATTTACTACTAATGCAAGTTTAAAATTGCCTGGGATAACTCACATACCACCAACATTCAGTGTTTTCAAATTCATAATGGGCGAAATATACTTCAGCACTTTCAAGTTGGACTGGTTTTAATTTATTTTTCTAATCAACATCTTAAAATATAACCTTCTTATTTATAAAACAGGAGGTGAAGTTGTCTCTAACTGTAGCCCAGGAAAGGTTCTGAATGTTAAACCTGCTAGAAAACTACACAAAGTTCTATCCATAGAGAATGGCCTTTTCAATATATTTTGGAACTGTTACAGGAGAAACAGTGACACGATATGCTTGTATATAGAAGCCTTAGATATACAGCAAAGACGATTGTAGAAAATGTTCACAAAATTGGGATTTTTCTCTGCATAACGGATGGAAACTTTTTTCCCCAGATAAAGACTGAAAAAAAAAAATTGGTTCCCATAATAATCAGGATGATTTTAAGTTTGTTTTGCTTTAATCATTAAAAAAAAAAAAGTTGCAAGAGCATTTTGGAAATCAGTTTCGAAAGTAACTTCAGGCAGTGGGAAGTGTAAAGGAAAGGCTTTGTGTTACGCCATGATTTTTTTTAGCACTCTAGAAATACCCACAGATTCATTTGTGATAATATCTTCAGTTCAGAAAGGTTTGTAAATTATAAACCTGTGAAACTTGGAATTTATAAAAAAAAATAAATAAAGCCACTACCACCAACAACCACTTGCTGACCTTTAGCTACAAAGGTATATAAATCCTTTATTAAATTCACTACTAGTATTACAGGCTCTGGAACTATTGAGAAGAGGATTATGCCTATAGTTTGCCTCAGGATTAGATTTTGAAGTGACTGACTAGCATTATCTGAAAGGTGTTGCAATTCTCCCACCTCCTACAAAACAAAAGAAGTCAATATCGAATATTACGTTATCCTTAAATTTTAGTATATTTATTTCTATTAATAATAGGTAGTAGAATATGTTCTAGCTAAAATACAAATGCATACAATCTATCAATTATATTTTTATAGGTAAATATTGTAATTGGAGTAACGCATATTAATATTTATTATTTACAACAAAAAATTCCAAGCTGTTGGTTATTCTTTTAACCTGCACTAGTTTTAATTACCTAAAAAAGGAAACAGGGATTGAATATTTCATCTGCAAACATTTTTTCCTTCTGTATTTCTTATTTCTCTACCAAGTAAGAAACAGAATAGTTAAAAGTTCTTTGGAAGTTGTTAAAACAAAGTGTCATCAACAGCCTAAGATGTTAAAATAGAAAGTTGTCACTGACATTTTATCTATGCAAAAAAGATTTCTAATCTCAAGATATGGAGGTAAAAATGACAGATAAATGGTAAATAGGAGTACAGTATAAAGGTGTCACTTCTCTTGCATCTCCAGCTGCTTTCCTCCTCAGCCTTATTCAAATTTATTGCTGATTTTTTTCAAGTCTATAAAAAATCCTGGAGTGTAACACAACCTCACATAATGCTTCCCTCAACTTTTATAGCAGAGGTATGATTTACTATTGCAATAAAACTCTGCTATCAAGTATTTTCCAACTGCTTTTATCTCGTCTGTTGATGAATAAAATGTAAAATGAGATTCCTATCTGAATATATAATTGAAGACAAAGTTACTTATTGCAAACTACTTTGGGAAGCAAAATAGATTTAGGTGTGTTAGTTTAACAGTGACACAAAGATGCCTCACAATGTATAATTCTTTTCTTTGATACTCAGGAGCCTCAGAATTTAAGCAGACTGGTAAAACCCACAAAGACTGACTCTGTAATCACAGGGACATACAGTGATTTCTGTTTTCTGCATCAAACAATTCGATCATTGCTGCTGTTTTCCTAATAGAATTCAAATTCGATCCAAAAGCAATATTGCCTAAGCTGTTTCAATATATTCCAGTGATGCTTTATTTTATTTAGATCAAGGATTACATTTCTAAATGCTAGAATTCTGAATTCTTTGCAGAGAAAAAAAGGTATAAGCATTTTATTCATACAAAATGTTGTCATGCAGCAACAAGCAAAATAGATTTTACACCTGCTCACTTTCCCCTTCATTCATTACTCATTAACTTTGCAATACTTTTCTCAGCAATATTGCATGGAGATAAAAATAGAAGTATAAAATGAAGAAAGTAAAGAAAAAAAAAAAAAGAACAATACCACACGTTTCCTCCAGAGGAGAGTGCTTTGAATGACACAACTTAGAAGCTTTGGCATCCATTAAACATGTTGCCCCCTGTGGCTTAAAAGGATGTTCTGTTGATATTAAATTCAATGAGTCTTTTTCACAGGCCTGGGTGGTGCAGTTGCAGTTTAGCATAACAGACAGCTTATAGTCTAAAATGTGTGGCATGCAGAAACTGTCAGATGTGCAGTGTGGACACAGTGAATGGAGTATGTTCTAACTTCCATGTGCAAGGATTTCTGCATGGAACTAACCTCGGCATGAATGGAGGTGGTAGCACACCCTGCTGAGTTGCCTTTTGTGCTTTTATTGCAGTGCTCATACGAGACTCACACACTGTTTCTCTGCTGGTTTCTCTTCTCAGATGAACAGTGAGAACTGCACTTCCTATTTGCTACCAATTTTTTCTCCCGTTTGCTGCCCTGTCAGATTTATTTGAAAGAATTTTTGGAGCAGTGGAAAAAATGTTATAAGAAGGCTGCCATTTCTAAGAAGCATTTATTTTAGAGCATTTTGAAGGTCTTTTTTTTTTTTTTTTTTTTTTTTTTTTTTTTTTTTTTTTTTTTTTATTTTTTTTTTTTNGTGTGAATGATCTCAAGCTTTTGAAATGTGTCTTGCTTCTGAATTGGAAATAAATCTGAAAATTCGTATGAAGGGATTTAAAAAAATAATTTCAGAATAATCAGTTTTATTTAAATACTGCTTTGTACTCTAATACACAGAATAATATAAACAGAAAATAGAACAGGATGACATTTCATGGCTGTCTGTGACAGCATGGTTTTGGATTTGCTAACCTAGTAGATCTCTTTCAATTCTATGAATAGTAATTTCAGAAGAAAGGATTAAAGACAGTCAACATCATCAGCTTTTTGCTGCTTTGAAACAAAATTTCAGTAAAATTACAACACACTGTGAGCTGTTTCACAGTTCCAGTAGAAAATGCTTCCAGCATTTTCTTTTTCTCAAACTACTCCAAGTGTTTAACATATGCTTTAAAAAGTGACTCGTAGAAATAATTAGACTGCCATTTTGTAAGTAAGGTGTATGAAGAACTGCATCGTTGTCTTGTGCCACCTTTTTTCTTCAGCATGAATTACTGGAAGGTGAAATTGTGTTGCTAACCTTGAATGCCTGTCATCATACCTTAGTAATCCTGTAACAAGCTTCCACCCACATTTTTCTTCCCATTGCTATGGGATTTTAATTTTGATTGAATGAATAGACCATCTCATTTTTGGTGGCAGTTATTAGTGAGCTGCAACATCAGGAGACAGAAAAGGCAAGGTGCAGAAACAGAAGACTGTCCATTTACTGTTTCATGTGACAGTGGAAGCTAGGGGAGGGTTTGAATTAAGAAACAGAATAGCAAACAGCAAGGCTATACTAAAGGACTGTGCTAGTTCTTTTTCTTAGCTAAGCATTACTTAAAGAAAGGCATCTATATAAGTACTTCATAAGTCTGTCTCATGAACAGTGTATTAGTAAGATTTTAGAAAGGAAATTTTAATTACAACTATTTCAGAAATTAGTACTGGAGGCAAACAAGGAGGAAGAGGCTTGTGTGAATTCAGCAACCAGAGCAGGATATAAAATTCATGTTTCCCAATTTTCAACCACTACAGCAAATGCCTTCTTAACACCAGAGAAAGTGTATATAAATCACTTATCTCACTTAATCAATTGTCTGCCATTGCAGAGGACTTTGGATTGGTAGCATCTGTTTTTCTCATTTTCTGTCTGCCTTTGGCAAAAAGCTTAGTCTTCTGAGAACTGAAGTGCTAACTAAAGTCTTTGGGCTTAATTTAAGAGCTTGTGGGTGAAGCTTAATGGTTTATGAAATATGGGAGGTCAGAGTAGATGATCTAATAGTCCTCTCTCACCTTAAACCATATGAAACTATGTAGACTCCTAAAATATCATAAAGCTAGTACCAGTGTCACAGATTACAGTGATAAATGCTGAGCTAAACCTTCTGCTTGGCTGCAGCCTGAGAACAAGACTATGAGCATCCCAGTGCTGTGAAGAGGCTCAGCCTGTCACTGCATGCCAGAGAAGAACAGCAGCAAAGGAATCTGAAATAGCTGCACCTAATGTTACAGACAGGATGTTTCATACCAAAAACAAACAAACAAACAAAAAACAACTAGAAAACTGTTGGAAAGTAAACTCACGCTTACAAGAAGTTTGCCAAACAGTGCACTCCAGAGTGTGGCTTGTCTAAATGAAAAGCTCAAAAGCTCACAGGTTTTGTTCTCAGGAATGAGAACTGTTATATACAGACGATATGAATATTTTGCAGAGTCTTTTGGCTTTTGTTTAGCTACAGACACTGTGAACAGGTTCTGTTGAAAAAGGTTACTACTGAGTCTCAGATAAGGGACTGTGTCCCTTATGGTCACTGAGTTAAGGTATTTCTGGAAACCAGCATGACTGGTTCCAAAAGGGTCTGAACCCATCTTTTGTGTTGTTCTGCACACTATATGTACCGATGAAAAGTGCTGCTTGAGAAAACGGTTTCATGTCCTTGATGCCAGGTTGAACAGTATGTTTCAGACGCAGCAGGCTAGAGTGGAAGCTCGATTGAAGTTTGCTGAAAAACTACCATGTAATAGAAGCTAATTAGAAAATGTTTCAGAGGTGGGATAATTTTGCTTGTGTGGAAATATGCCTGCTTTCTCTATACATATTCCAGACAGGAGAACAACTGCCACTCTCAGATATGTAAGGCAAAATACAGATAACTGAAAACCAGATCTAGTTCTGGAGATATGTACAGAGGCACCAGCACTGCATTTCGCTCCAGCTGTTGTTATCCCTTAGCCTGTGCTCTCTCCTTCACTGAGCAGCATGACTGCTTTTGCTGTTGCTTTGAAGATTTACTCAGCAGGTAGGTCTTGTGATGTGAGATGATGCACTGCTAGCTCTGCTGCCCTTGTGCAGTGAGAAGGGCCTAACACCTTATGAAGATCAACAGACATGCATTTAGAGGAGAAGAATTTTGTGGATACACTTTATTATTTTCTTCTCCTTTTAACTCAATTTTTACGCGTTATCTTTAAAACATAAGCAATGAAAATGCAGTTAGATTATCTTTGTGATAATGTTCTTCATGGAAATAAATGGAGCAGGACTGCGTTTTATAAAGTGTAAGGAAGAGCTGTTGCTGTAATCAAGGTATAAGGTAAACAGATGGACAGGGATTTTGGTTGTGCAGACACAGCTGAGAAATGTCTTTTAAAATCTGTTAGACAGAAAGAGTCCTTAAAATTCGAGCAGTGTCTGGGTGTAAAGACCTAGAGATAGTAACCTAGAGAGAAATATTACTTAAAATATCATTTATAGTGACAAAATAGAAATAAGGAAAGCAAAAAGAAGATTGCAGAATAAGAAGCAACTAGAAAATTTATTTCCCCAAAGATAAGTTCCTACATGCAAATGCAAATTCTAAATGCACAGAATTCTTCAGATGAAGATTACAACTTTTTTAAGAACTAAAGATTAAATCGAATGTTGTCCTAGCCAAAATAACATTGTTTCAGGCAAAAAAATCCAATACACATTTATGTTGTCAAAACCAGGTAAATATCTTTCAGGAACACAAAAATTTCCCTGAACACTTTTATTGACTGTGAGACTGCAAGTCTCTTAGTCTCAGAAAGAAACTAAAAATATAAAAGCAGCTTCATGGAATAAATTCTCAACTGGCAAAACTGGGATTTTGATGGGGTTCCAACAACATATGCTTGGCTGACATAAAATTATTCTATAGAGTGTTGTTCTTCATCTTGCTCAGAATTTGTGCCTAACCAGATCTTTAGGCTGTTGTTGTTCAGCTTCTTCGGTCCCTGTCTCAGTGTAGATGAGGACCTGTGTCATTTACGGTTTCATTGTGACTCTGCAGGTCCATTGAAATCTGGTTGGAGGTGCTAATGGATGGATAATGGATAATTGGAACAGTAAAATGAAATTGGCTTGTATGGTATCAAACTGTTCTGCTTATAATCATATAGGTATGTTACAAATATTTTATTTGAAAAATGACATTACTATGAAAGGTGGATGTTTGGGGAATATTTGGGTTTCGGGTTTTTGTGGGGTTTTTGATTTTTTTTTCTTTTAATAGGCAATTTGTATTTGACACTACCCAAAAAGGAAGAAATAAACTCTACATAAAATCGTGCATAAAAATTGAAGGAGACAAAATCATATTTTTACATATACATTAAAACTAAATGTTGACTTCTATTTATATAGGTGCACCAGAGTTCAGATAGAGAAATCTTATGCTTATACAGAAATAAATCTTATCCAGATAGAGAAAATTGATATAATTGAAGGGCACATTCAAGCTCCTTTTGCTTTTAGCTTTGCTGAATATTGATCAGGCCTAGTATGTTTTAAGGGTTTCCCTAGAAATGTCACACTGTCTGAGGAAACCACATACCTTCTTAATCAAACATCATCAATACAATAAGTCAGTCTTGCCATGATTTTGCAGAACTTGCTCAGACTGGCACACTACCTCCTAGATTCCAGGAAGAGTGATTTCCCAGTCAGCTCTTTCAGTGATGAGAAGTTTTTTTCTCACTCTTTATATTTAGCCGGCTTCAGGCTACGAAATCACTTAGCTATGTAATTGAGATTCACTTCTTATGTCAGCATTATGTCGCTTAAGTCTGCCTTCACTGAAGAGGTTTTGGGTTGTACATGATTTTTATACCCAATCCCACCTTACAGTTGAAAGATTTAAACCTCACTGAGGCATTCTATAAGTGTAAGTCAGTTGTGATACGATCTCTGAATTTTCCTAAAGAATTCTCTATCACTTCCCAATAAACATGATTTTACATTTACTGATAGCCCTTGGCCATTTTCTGCCCAGAGAACATATTAGATTTCCTTCTTATGATAGTTGACAGCAAGGAAATAGTTAACCCAATGTGAAGATACTAATCTCCAGCCGCAGAGGTGAAGTCTTAATCACACAGCATAGCTTCTTTATACACTGAAATTTGTATTTTTCTTTATACACTGAAATTTGTATTTTTTGTAAACATGCATATATTGGCAATCACAGGTTATGCATGTAACTTATTATTAAGTTTTGGCTGAAATAACACATGCTGGTGAGTGAGAATTTTGAGGTGGTAGGTTTAAGCACGTAAAATTTAGCCTTTGCTCAGAGGAACACAACAAAAAAACTCCATTAAATTTATTTCTGGATGTGAAACAGAAAATAATGACCTTGTGTTGGTAACAAAAGACAACCCACTTTTTGTGTAGCCTGTGTTGCATTTGTTCAGTGCATTCTGTATTATTTATCAAGAGGTGGAGATGGAGTCTTAAAGGGGACAAATGAAGTTGTTCTGGAGTTGTCCTGGTTCTTCCTTGCTGGGATGAGAAACTGAGTAGCAGAGAAAAACTGCTCACCCTCTTGTGCATGGATCGACTTAATTGTCGAGTTAATTGACTCTCCTGCTTAACACTTGAGGTGATGTAGGGAACTGATAGAACAGGTGGTATCTCTTAACAGATGGATACTGCATGCTATCCGTCTTTAAAGAACTGAGGTGATGATTTTGATTTGCTTATCTAGTATCTTGCTGTATCTGGGTTTTGAATGAGGTCATCCTAATTATGAGTCATTTCACAGCTGAGTGACTTTATTCTACTGTTAGTAAGAGTGATACTAGTCATCTTCAGTCACGTGTATATCTGTTACTGCCAGCAAGTGTCCTTTCTTTCTTCCACCCCAGTACTCAAGGTCTTTCTAGCTGCTATTTGTTTCAACACAGTAAACATGAGAATAAAACAGCCTTTGCCTACCATGTATTAAGGAGGAGACCAAGTGGAGAGTAGGAGCTGCCTGAGTGCATAGGTGTGTTTTGGCCTTATCTGCATGCAAGTAACATATTCTTCTCAATGCTGAATGTTGAGAATTCAGCATCAATCAGTTGATACCTTCATTTCCCATGGGCATGGAATAGAGTATAGGGCAAATAATTCTGCTGTCTGGTGTAAGATTAGAAGTTTGTGAAAACTGGGTATGATTTTACAGTTTACCATAAAATTAAATGGCATTTACTGGTGGGAAAAAAATGTTGTAAACTAATTTCACCAGTTCATTTCAGACCTTTTCATTTAAACTGACAGAAGCAAATTATGGTGCTATAGCTCGTTCATCCATGATTTCATGCTCCTGCACCCCGGGAAACAAGAGGCAAATCTCAACAGGTTTCTCCATGGTAAAACATTTTTAATTAGTAAATAATTCTGAAGCTGTACATTCAAAACAAATCTTCACTAAGCAAGCCACATTGTCACTTCCAATCACAGCACTTTCAGATTTCTCAATGACTGTGTGCATAGGTTCACTTTTCACAGTGGCTTTCTCTCAAAAGACAGGAGAGTGTCAGTCCTGAACACTGTTGTTGTTTCTTGCCAGTTAGACTAGCATACAAATTGAGCCAAGTAAGCCTTTGTGGAAGCAATCCATGAGACCTATAAATAGAAACTAAGCAGCGAGTGCTGAAAAATGTGAGGGAATGTCAAACAAATATGTGTTTAGCTTAATGGAAGTAAGGTAAAAAACAGTGTTTTCCAGTGAGGGCTTTAACAGGCAGAGTGAAAACCAGAAACTTGAATGTCTTTTGTAATGTCAGTTTGTTTTTAATTCATAAAGAAGACAAGCAATTAAAACTCCTGGGCTAGGATAAAAAGGATATAAATAAAACAAACAGAAAAAAACGGAACCACATTTCCAAAAGGTATAAAATTACTTGGCAAAGATGATTGAAAAAAGTTTTATAGAAAGCATAGATTTTGTTTCCAATTACTTTGATCTTCTTCCCCCTAGGGACTAAATATCATACTTGTGTGGATGTCTTGGCAACATCCTTTCTGCCTACCTGTTTACAAGGTGCTGTGGAATATCTACTAAGAGAAAAGTATATTTAATCATAATTTCAATGTTGCAGAATCTAGCACCCAGAAGCTAGCATTGATGTTGCTACTGGAAACTCAGTTCAGCCCCCTTGTGTGCAGGAATTACAATAGTCTTTAATTAACTGATCATGTATTAATCGTTATTTCCAGAAAAAACTTGATCCTTATCAGTGCACAAAATATTCATTCCACGTTAATGCGCTAACCTCAGTGTTGGCCTTTCTCCTTGTTCACTATATGTTGAAGTGATTTGTTGCAGTGTTCATATCCTGTTTTGAAAACAAAGCTATTAGTTTTCTCATGGAATTTGCTATGACATTTATCTCTGCTGTATCTGAATGCCTTGCAAATATTGACGCATTTATTCTTCAGTGCAGAATCAAAGGATATTAGTACCCTTTGTGGCTTTGAAGAAGTGGAGCATAAGCCACTGTTGCATGCATGATCTCAACTCTCAGACCCTAAATTAATAATTCAGGAAATAAAGAACAGAAACTAAAGGTGAAATTACCTGACTTCAGTGACATTTCATCTTACTTAGAGGAGGTCATGTAGACATTGGGTTTAGTCAACAGCAAATAAGTAGCGCTGACAGGAAGTCATTCATCCCATTTTAAGGATGATGTCTTAAACGTGGCATCCTTGGCAAATGCCTATTTCTGTCCACTGACTTGAAAAGTAACCTATTATTTTCTACCTAATTGGTCATTTGTAGAAATTATAACTATTTCCCTAGTACCATGTACACATTTTATATGGTGAAAGGAAGGACAAAATCTAATTCAGAGTAGGATTCATCATACAGATTTTCCAGGGGATGTTTTTTCAATCCTTTAACCTGTATCTTTTAATGCCTAGATTTGAAGCAAATCAATTTCTGATCATTATATTAGTATTCAGTACTGGATTTTGGTTCATTCCCGGAAGAGTTTTGTCCTACTGCAGTCAATCAGAGATTGTTTTCTCTTAGTTTCTTTTCTCAGTGGATTTCTCCTTGTGTCTTCCATCCATTTCCTAGTCCTAACTGTGCAGGCCAGCTAGAGGCTTTTCTCTCAATTCCTTGTAACATCTGCTTCTTTTCAGCACCTTCCTCTTGTCCCACTGGTAAATAAGAATGGATACCTATTCTTATTTTGTCCTTGGCTTGTCATACAGCCTTGGTCTTACCCACTTACTTTGTGCTGCCTTTCATTTCATTCTTCTTTCCTACCTACAAATTTTAGGCTGCTTCCCTAACTCCAATGCTCCTCTTTCTGTCCAGTTTCAGTCATCTCTTCTGTTAATTTTTTGTTTCTAGACTGAGCTTCCTTGCCACTTTTCTTGGTTACAGTGTACACACCTTGCATCCTCTGTGGAGATCTAGCTCGTATCTGTATGGCAGTCTAACTATTGCTTCTTGCATATTGCTCCAAAAGGTGTATTGTTTCTCCATAAATGACTCTATTCTGGAACAATGTAATGCATTAAAAATGACATTCAGGTTTGTTTCCCTGAATTATTACTGTTAAAAGGAGGGAAATCTAGGAATTTAAACAACCAAACCAACTAACCAAGCACATTTAGAGACATTATGAAGTCTGGATGAAAAAAATAGCTGCCTTGCTAACTCATGTCCCCCAAACCACATGTGCTGTAATTTATAGGAATGAAGCAGTCCTATAGTGTTTACTTTCTTCAGTCTTCCGTGGTCTAAACTGCTGCAGAGAAAAATTAACCTCCTTCTTGTCAGGCTCCTACTGCTCAGAGGGTTTTGAATAGCAGCAGGAAAATATGACAGAAGACTCTTGTCAGTTTTAACTCTGCTGCAGCCTGTCAAATCTTTGGGTTACAGCAGTGGCACTCCAGCTGTCTGTCTGCTGATTTAGAAAGCAAGCACCACATCGCCTTCATTCAGTTTATAGTTTTGAGACCTTCTTTTCAGAGTTTTTTTAAAAGCTTAGATTCTGCAGAAGCTGATAAGGGCCTGGAAGGAGTGAATATATTCACTAATAACTCAGAACAAATTCTCAGATTGACATTAATTTGATTCGCTCATATAAGTGGACTAGAATTAAGTATTACATTGCATTTTGATATCCTGATATTCCTTTATGATGAATATCTCACAGAGTGTAATGAAATTAACTCAAGTACTAGAAACATCACAAGAAAGTGGTCCTGCTGAGTGTTCAACTGAATGAACATAGATAGGCAAATGGGCTCTTTTAACATCTGAGTGTGTCTCAAAGGAATTACATAGGTGAGTATTGGGATGTAGGAAGCTAAAACATTAGACACTTTCAAAATATGCTTCTTCTAAGATTTTTTTCTGCCTATATACAGTAAAAGTTTGTTTTTTCGACATCACTTAGAGGATTGCATACAATGATGCTTCATGTGAGTATCAGATAGAATCCTCATCTTGAAATCCTCCATTGCCTGTAGCTTTCTCGTCACTTCAAAACAAAATGGCAAGTGAAGGAAGATCTTTACCCTGTCAGGCTTCACTAATGTATTGTGGCTCCTGTAGTGTTCTCCTAAAGTGTCAGAATGCTGTTCTGAATGTAAGCACCATTCAAAAATATCAGCTAGGTCACTACCCACCACACCTGTCCTCTACTTTAAAGCATTTTAGAAATAACCTGTTGTGTTGGAATTGCTTTGTCCAAGTCCTTTAAAGACAACAACTGCAAAGAAATCGAACTGCCATGTCTCTCCTTGGCCTGGAAAGACCTGAATATTCTAGCTGTATCTGCAGCCAACTCCACTGGAATTCAAAGAATTACTTCAAAGTTTGATTATCGGTATCCCAACCCCTGTTAAACTCTGGACAATACTTGGTGAATTAGTTTCAGAGCAGCATTTAGGGTCTAAAGGAGCATGTCTGTTTAATCTGGCAAAAGCCATCTCAGCTGTATTATTAAGCCACTGAGGGAATTTTCAAATGCTGGTTTCTCTGTTCTTCCTTCTGGCATCTATCCTGAATTGCTCCCAGATCAGAGAGATGTGAAAGTCCCTTATGATTAAGGGTCTCTTTGTGAGAATGTGTGGGTGGCCGTGTGCCAGACCACTGCCTTTCATTTCTGTAAAACCCTTCACCTGCAGATGACAGACAGCAGAGTGACAGAGTGATAGCTGTTAGAAGGAAGGCAAAAGAGAGAAGCTGTCATTGGAGTGTTGGCAGATTCACAAATATGTGACTATTCTTCCATACTTATCTCAAGGCAAGATAGTGGCCACTGAACTGGGCATTGCTTCACATAATCGCTACCACTTAGGCACTGGAAGAGAGAAAAACTTCTAGACATCTCAAGTCATCTGCCTTAGTTAGAAGCTATCCTTGCTGTTTTGCTCTGCTGGCACCCAAGGTGCTGCAACTTGCTGATTTCAAGTGTTGGTAAACGATATGAGAATAGATTATGCTATTGATTAAAGCAAATAAGGCAATGATTAAAGCTTCTGATATCCTACCACTTCTGTACTCAGCCAGCTCTAAAAGAATTTGCAGTCATGGTGTTGGATCCATGTGTTTTGATATGGGAATCTGTACACTGTGACTGTCTAAGTTATTTAAGGTATCTTGTACTTGGTAGGATTCACTTGTCTAAAAAAAACCCAAAAAAACTGAAACAAAAGGCTTTAGGACAATGTTTAGATACCCTTACTTTTAGTATAACATATTAATCTCATTCTAAGTCATAATTGCCTGCTTTGCCTTAGAAATAGCATGGAAGCTGACATATTAGTAATTTCTTCTACAAAGTATGCCTAAAAGATAGGAAACCTGTTTCTGCAGTGTACAGGGAAATGGTTTCTAGGCAAACAGATTAGAATTTTGCAAAATATTTTTCTTTTAGTAATGCCTGCATTTCAGCTCAATCCTGTCTCTTTTCAAGTGTTATTTGTACAAGTTTTCCAGACATAACTGTGAAATAAACCTCCTAAACAACCCGCATTACCTTTCCCCCCTGCCTCGCCTCCCTCTCTCTAAGATGTATGGTGCTTTCTGGTTCACAAATGAGATTCCTTCCTGATTTGCATTAACAAGGGTCAAAACCTTTTATTAATATGGCTTTCTATTTCTAATCTAGAAGTTTTGAGGAGTTTGGTCAAGATCCTGATGCAGAACGACTATATCAGTTTATATAAACTGTGGATTTTGTATAGAAGTGTACCAAAATCATGGAAATCAGGTACACAGAAGATTTAGTTAAAGCTATTGATAAAAAAATAGAACCACAAACCTCGAAAATGGTATGCAAATATATAAATCTAATAAAATTTTCCTTGAGCAATCCTGAAAGGAGTTTATGCTTGTAGGTAAATGTGTATGAACTAGGAAGGGGCATTTTTACTTGAAAAGTGATGTAAGCATGCAGTGTTCATTTAGATTATATTCTTGCAACTGGATACACTTACTTTGACATGATTGTGATTCTATAGATGTATGTGTAGCCACAGCCTTCGTCAGCACACGTAATTTATAAGTCCACCCAGTATTGTGCCGTTTAACACTTTTGAATTCAGGAATCTCTTAATAATAGGGAATAGATTTATTACAGGAAGGAATAAATATATGTATTTAGTGAATAGAAATAAAAATGGATCTGTTCTTTTCTCCAAAACAAAGCATAAATGCTGAGAATAGTAAGTGTTCTAATTGTAATTCCAGAAACCTCTCATGGTATTTCTTTATTTATTTAGCAAAATACATGTGAAAATTTCAACTCCCCAATCTAATTATTCTGCTCACTAAGATTCTGACTGGCAAGTCTTCTCTACGCTGAGCTTTTGTGGTTTTGCTGTTCATATTTCTTAATTATTTTGGTCAAAAAACTCTCTCTATGCTCATTTGCCTCAATTAATTTCACTCAGTTATGTCTGGATCTCAAGCAAAAGTCTTTTAAGAGAATGTTTCCATTAGTTTTTGCTTCTTTTACCCTCTAGACTCTTTCATTGGTTTTGCCAACTTGTCTGCTTTTTTGGCACACCTGCTTTTGCTGCGTAGATTGTGTTAGTTTTTCTCTCAGAATCAATCATGAGCAGCTTGCAACCAAATGCCTGATTAAAAAGTTAGCAGACCTTGAGTGCAATTACTTCAGCTCTATGGCATTCACGCATTAAACCCAGTGTTAATTATTTCTCATTTTTGTAACAAACCTTATAATAGGATAAAAACAGAACAGATCATTTCTTGAAGTTAAAACAGCAGAAAATAAAGATATTTACTCTGATTAATCATCTCAGTATGAAATTAAACACAATGGCAAGTAAACATAGAGGGGTTTTGTGCTAGATACCAGTGAAAATTGTCGCTGGTATGGTTTGAAATATTCATTCCGGAGGCTGGCACAATACACACATTTGTCATATTTGAGTTCAGACAGAAAGCAGTGTTGATTAAAGCAGTTTCTGAGTTGCTGGTTTGGAGGAGTTTCACACCATTATTTATAAAATAATATTTGGATATTATTATACAGAAATGTACATATCATATATTGTGTGAAAATAATCATAATTTTCGAGAAATTAGTCATTCTATGGTTTCACTGGAATTACTTGTGTGGTATCATATCACTTCAGTAATGTTTTTTGGTTTTGTTTTGTTGTTTGGTTTCTTTTTTAAATATATATATGTATTTGAAGAAACTTTAGTTAAAAATATCTTTAAAGTATCAGTAAAGGATAGCCTGAGAACATAGTGAGCTGAGTGGTATCACAGACTAATGGCCTCTTCTAAGATTAAAACAACTCCTGTAATTACTGCAAAACTTATATTTAAGTATTTTCACAACCATTTATTGGAAATGTTTACGCAGAATATCCTGTTCTCACCTTTACTTAAAAAAATTAGTCTTCCTATGTTTATTTTTGCAAATATGCCCTAGCTGTTTGCAGGTAGATGATTACTGGATTTTACAAGGGAGTGTCTAAAGAGGAGAGGAGTATAGATCGTTTCTATTTGTTATTGGTTTAAAAAGAAAAGCATGAAAAATAACATCTTAAAGTAAAATTCATCATTCAAAATTAGGAGACTAAAGAAAACAGAAATAGGTTATGAAAAGAAGCAAAGGAAAGCCTGCTGCTGCTGGTTTTGGTTTTGTTTTTTTTTTTTTTAATAGAAGGAAAGTATGTCCACACAACAAGCAGAAAGCATAATAATTTAGATCCATCAAGTAGGTCACATTGCTAGCCATAGCAATCATATGGAGCTGTTACTGCTACCTTTGTTATTTCCCCATGGCTCTCTTGTTGTCTTTACTTCATCCAGTCTTCAATCAGATTGTAAATTTTGTGAGGGAACATTCTTTCCTGTGTTGAGTATTACCTCTCACAGTGCCACTCTTCTGTTTTCTCTTCCATCCTTCCCCTGCTAAGTGTTAAGCCTTTTGTAATCAAGTAAATGGAAATTATAAACATATTTCTTCTGCCTCAAAATATAAAATAATAACATATTTATTCTTTGGATTATCTTTGCCATCTGAGCATCTTAAATTTACTTGCAAATACCATGTTAGCTTTCAGAAGCATCATGCCTAGCTGAAAAAAGGCAACGATCTTTCCCACTTCTCAATAAGCAAAAATGTTGAGTGTTTGACATCACTGGCAGCTGACAGCAGCTGGCCACTGTCAGGGGGTTTTCAGTGCCTGAAGACAGATCCCAGGTACCTATTCTGAATCTAATGGGAAGCTTTCTATTGATTACAATGACTTACGTTTTATTACTCATGAAATCTGTCACAGAGTCAGTCTTCTAACTCTATGTCCTGTCCTTTAACCACATGATCAGCCTCTGTCCCCTGGGTGAGAACGACTCCTTATATCCTCTCGCATGTTCGCTGCTCTGTCATTTTCAGTTTAGCTTAGAAACTCAGAATTATGAATTCTTTAAGATGTTACTTGTCTGACCTGGCCCCTGATTTTAATCGTTAAGATTCAGGCTAGCATTCCAGATGGTCCCCTCTACAAGGGCTGCACAAACTGGACCTGGTTGGTGTTTTGCCATTTCTAAGGAAAGTGCCAGCTGTTAGTCATTTTGCTTGTTACTGAATATCATTGGGGATGATACTAGTGGGCAAAGTCCTAAAGGATATTGGGCATTATTGGTCTGTTGAATATCTGCAGCCAGTGTTTTTGAGAAAGCAGTTTCATCTATGCTTTATAGTCATCTTATGAAAAAAAAAAAAAAGGAAAATAAATCAAGAAATTAGAGCACATCTGTATTTCTTTTCCTTCCATCTGTCAACCCAGGGCATGTACCATATCAATTTTTTCTTAGTGTGGGAAACATTTGGCTTCCTCATTATGAAGTTAACTAAGTACAGTTTGATGTTGAATTATTTTTGTTATTTTTACTGTTTTTATGTTGTTATTAGGACTGTTATTCAAAATACATTATCCGGAGGGTTTCTAGTTTCAATTCTAGAGATTTTGAACTATGCATTTTCCTAAGAAATAATCATAAATGACCTTGCCTCAACAGAGCGTAGACCATACCCTCTGGTACTTTTCAAAGTGCACACAAGGCACTTCTCTAGTCTGTTATATATATATGTTATAGGCTCTTGTTTACATTAGATGCAGAATGAAGTATTTAATCATTTAGATTGTATTCCTTTCAACAAAACTAGTTACAATAAATATTATCTGTTACTATTGCCATGGAAAAAGCTAATTTTGTGATAACCGTTTATCCAAAGTTAGTCTTCACTGCTTTTTTTCCCCAGTTCCAGGAAGTCTTCCAGAGAAATGCCTGATACCAGAGCCACTGATCTAACTTGCCTAGCTCCTGTTTTCCTCCCGTACATTGTTACAGCTGTTGTCATTCTGCCTCGATGCAATGTGTGTGCTGTTTTAAGGAGCAAAGGGATTATATCTGTGCCGAGTGGGACTTTTATGGCTATTCTATAACCTGCATATATGTGAAGACTAGTCTGGCTGAATGTGATGCGTGCTTGACACTTTAGTAGTTTGGCCATTCTGTCTTTGCATAATGGAGGTATTAATGGAATAATTACCTGTCGGTGAAGGCAGCAATCCTTACTGTAGTGCAAGCCCTCTATTACCTTCTGAAGAATAACTGCAGTATTTGGCCTTTAATGAAACATGCCTGTCATTTCATATCAAAATGTCAATCCTGCTTTTACTGCAGCATAATTTTTGACTATGTTTTTTTGACCACTGTGTAATTTAGAATTTGAGGGCATGCTTCATATATAGTCCATTAATTACACATAAGAATTTGATCTCCATTTAGAAACTGGAGAGATAAGCTATTGAAAGAACATATATTTAATTGATTCTGAGAAGTTCGGGCACAGGAATATGCACACACACATACAAAATACTGACACACAAAACACTTAATGTCAAACGTAAGTGATTATTTAATGTATTTAAAGCCTGTTTAAGAAGCCATAATCAGATTTAAATTTTTATACCCAAAGAACGCTTATTAGCACACACTGGAAAGTCCAACACTAGAAGGCAACAAAGTAGATTATGTGTGGTGACTGTTTTCAGTACAAAAGATAATATCTGTGAGTAATGTAATTGAGATTCAAAAGGCTGGTAAAGTCAGAAACATTCAGAACATTGACTGTTAGATGACAAGAAAAACTTAGGATTTTGTTAGCTTTAGGGCTCATGAAGGTGCTGCTAGGCCAATCATAAAACCATTGATATTGAGAAAATTTCCAGTGACTTTACTAAATTCTAGGTTAGGTCTATGTTTATTCCTTCTAGAAATGGAATTCAAAACTCTGTGAACAAGTATTAAAGTCCCAGTTTCAGATAATTCAGCCTTGAAGTTATTTAGCTTACTGTTTTCACTGTTTTTTATATTACTAGTAACTATATCGCAGTAATATCTTCTTTCCCTGCTCATTCTCTCTTAAAAAAAAATTCAATTTTCAGATTCTTGCTGAAGTAGGTGTGGTTATCTGACATTTTTGACTAGTTATCACCCAACTTTTTCTTCCTTTTATGTTCCTTCCATATCTGTGATCTGTCAATGATAAAGATCAAACCAGGAGGTTTGGATGCATTCTGTACATGCCTTGTCAATCTGTGAAAACTAAGATAAGGTGGCTTCCACAGGCACTGAGCTCTGTGATGGATTTTATAGTCTGATAACACCTTAAATCTGAAGTACCACCATACATTTTCTTCCAGCTGTCATAATATTGCATATCAGAAATTACCCTGACTTACTACTATGTGAGAAATTGATATGTAAACAATAATGCAACTGAGTGCAATTTTCACATAAATATATATAATTTATTTAATAACTGTTCTAATGCTGGATTTTCATTCAGAAATGCATCCTGTCTTTTCTGTAGATAGTAAGGTAACATAGAACATATTGTGTCATAAAACGAATACATATATACCATTGGTTTAGATACAATCATTTTAACTTCTTTTTTTTTTTCTTTAGTGTTCTCTGGAAAACGAAGAGACACAGAGCATGTGCATATACCTTTACAATATTTTTGTGAAGTGCAATTTCATTCCTTTGTGCCTCTGTGGTTTTTATTCTTTCATTTAAAATAATATTGTTGCATAAGATAAAATGAGAAACAAAAGTTTTCTGGTTGTCAGTTTGCCTAATGAAAAGCTAGCATTTGCAAAATACATATAAATTATCCTTGAAATGTTACTAATGTTGGACTCAAAAGTCAGTAGTATTTGGCTATCTGTATTAATAGACATGGTCATGTCCTCTATGTGGAAAGTGCACAAATAAGTACATCAGTTTTAAACACTGGGATCAAAAGTGATGGCATCCAACAAATCCTGTGAAATTAGAAACTTGCTAGTATGTAATTGTGAAAAAAAATATGCACCAATCACTAAACAGTTTATGTCCAAAGTAACTGCCCAATGTCCTCCTTCCTCCAGTTTTGTAGACAGATGATGGAGAAGTCACAGGCCAAGATGGTATGAAGGTCTCTAGTTTTGAATATGTGACTTAATGAATATATTTCCAGTAGAAGCTAAGCAGAAGTATATGGTTATTGGCATCAGTTGATGTAACTTCTTAGACTTCTGCAATGTTATTATTTTAAGCCACTGAAAGAAAGAAATTCACCGGTGTGAGTTCACTTTACTAACATTAAAAAAACCCAGCTGGCACAAATTAGGTTAGATCATCAAGACCAGAGAGTGAACATGGACTATCAAACTTATCTTTCAGTCTGTTCCAAGGGGATGACATTGGCATCTTTTTCTAAAACTATCCAGGTAGTCAGAGTTCTTGTTTTCCCTGTAACTTTTAATGTGTCAAGAACATGCCATATGTAATTCATGGAAAATGCTGAAAATTGGATGAAGTCTGATAATAATAATAGTGATTCTCAGCAGCTCTCATTTGACTATTCCTTGAGGCCGGCAGAAAATACATTTCTAACTAGTTACTCTAACAGTAATATTCCTGTAAGAGCATCTGCTGTTGTGATAATACAGTACTACCACTGTCTTCTCTGTATAGCTGATTTCCATGCAAAATGGCCTTATTTTACTCTCTTTCTTTTTCATCTTATTTGTTAATAAATGAGGTTTTACCTTTCTTACTGGCTAAGCTGCTGAAGGATATTTTATGTTTTTTTTCTCTATAAATCTCTGTGTTGAAACACCTTAATATGCTTACTCTTCATTTTGTATTTTATTTGCATATATAATTTCATAGAGCAGAATTTTGCCCCAATAGTCAACATGGCACAGGAATGAAAGACCCATTATCAAAACAAAAATACCTATCCAGCCACTGAAATTCCTAATGCTCTCTGTGATTTAGTATTCCAAACTTTGACATCATAAATAGCACCAGGCAGATGTACATATGTGTTATATGTGCTGGAAGAAGAATCTGTAGTCAGTCTTTGTTGTGATATGTGTTGTTTTCTGAAGAATTGTAAGTGAAAAGCTGGGGAGTTTGGGGTTGTTTTGTTCTTTTTTGTTGTTGTTGTTGGTGGTGGTGGTTTTTTGGTTTTGTTTTGTTGTTGTTGTTGTTGTTGTTGGTTGGTTGGTTGGTTTGGTTTGGTTTGGTTTGATTTTAGGTTTTTTGTAGCATATGTTTGCATATGCAAAATGAAAACTCCAAAAAGTAAAATAAAATTTAGAAATCTGCTCCTAGGAAAGTAGTTCTCAAGGAGGTACTGTCCCAAGTAACATAACAGTTTTTTTATGGTGCAAATAGATTATTGTCCGGTTACTTTTCTGGTAGAGATGCAGATATGTTTTAACAGGGGTGTTTTAATTAACTTATAGCATGTACAATTGATTGGGATAATAATGTTAGTTTGGAAATTAAAATATGATAGGAATTGCTTCTTTCCCAGGATGCATCAGCTTAATCGTATTATCCTTGACAATCATGTCCACTTTCAGCTTTTCCAGTGTGGATCCATTTATCTAATGTGACAGCTATAGTGTTCATTGTGTTAATAGATGTACAACTGCTTTCTAGAATCATAGCATGTAAAAGGTCTTATCCTCAAAGGGCAATGCTGCTGCTGTTTCTGCCTTCTCTGCTTGCAGGAGAAGACATGACTGATGACTCAGAATTAATTGTAACCCAGTGAGCTGTCATTGACAGATACCCGTTGCACACGCGAGTACTAGCAATATTCTAGTGTACTATTCCCCCTACAGCTTCCCTAAATTGAGACCCTCCTTCCTTGCCCTCCCTCTGCCCCCGTGTCAGTACAAGATATCCTTAGAATCTTTATAAGAATTCAGGTTTTTTTCTGCATATATTAATCCTTGCTTTTTTTGAGAAGAAAAATTATTTTCTTAGTTGCATTTCCTCAAATTCACATAAATAAAAGCAAAAATTGATATCGTTATGTCAATGTGAGCACTGGTGATCATTTAAAAGGCTTCAAATTTTCTTTTTTATTTTAAAACAGTGTTAATTTGACTACCTTTAAAGCCCTATGATACAAAACTTCCTAGCGGAGAGCTGGTCATTTCTTGCTAAGTCTGTGGATTTTGAAGTATGTTTTTCTTCCTCTTATATACACAACTAAAAATGAGGTATTGAAATCCTAAGGTTAGTTATAAAATAGACTGACGGCTGTGCCACCCCAGACAAAACATTACTACCTCTACACAAGAGCCATGACCTACTTGATTTCCAAGGTTATATGCCATACTAAAGAATGCTAAGGGAGCAGAATCCTAAAGGATTTGAATCACATACTTCTTTTTTCCTGAAGATCACTAGAAAGTTTCCTACTCCCAGGTACTGCGTAACTCTTAACTCTGCATGTCTGTTAATAGTGACTGACTGTGATGAAAACGTAAATACACAGGACTTCTGTAACACAGCAATTATCAGCTTCGACAATAAAACACAGTATTAGGAATTATTATTGGCATGATACCACATATATGTTTACTCAGTACAATTAATAAGCCTTAGTCAATAGAATACTCATGTAACTCGTTAAATACAATAAACATAAATTATGTTAACATTAGAAATATAATGGCAAATATAGCAGTCAATATTTTCATTATTTCATGTCATTCATATAAGAAAATAACAGGGTTCTTTTTATAAGCAGCCTGCAGATAAAGTATGTTCCTCAGATGGAAAATATTCTCAATTGTTTTTACTCACATTTAAAAATCTAATTTATGGTTAAAATAACATCACAGAAACTTTATTACTGTGTTCACGTTACCAAAGTTAGATTAAATTCACAGAATGTAAAGCAGGGCAAATTTATTATTATAATTAAACTTGTAAAATTTCAGCAACAGCTGTTTCTGCGTCTTAGTAGTTCATATGTATTATTGATCAACACATGCTTTTACTAATGTAGAATTTCTGAGATTGAAGAGAAGTTATGCCGGTTATTGTTATAATTTTTACAGTGTTTCTGCAATGCCTTTTCAACAGAGTGTTGTCTTGCTAGGAGGAGTTCATCACCGAAATCAAACTAAACAAACTGAAGGTTACTGAAGTCTTTAAATTACTAAAAATCCCATAAAATATAATTCTCTTACAAGTAAATTCTTTATATGTGAGTTTCTTTGTATGCTATAATACAAATAAACTCTCATAAAATGTGCCAGATCAACAAGGTAGTTCATAGTCAATACAATGTTTTTTGTTGGCGAGATCTGTTTCATCAAGTTCTTGTATCTTAAATATTCAATGGCAACTAAAATTTCAAGTGATGAATATCTAAAGTTGGGTTTTGAATAGTTATGAACATAATGCAAGATCTACCTTTTCTTATTGGTAGGTTAACTCTGGGCATTTAAATTTGAAAATTCTGAATTTCACATCTTTGTACTGTCAAAGAGTATAAGAGCAGAGTTCCCAAAGGAATTAATCTTTCTTAAGTGTTCTAATACATGTCTTAAGTTTAATTAGTCATCTATAGTCAATGATTGAGTATAGTCACCCCCAAAAGGCATCTTACTGGTATTTTACAATTATATATTTTTTAGAATGGCATGAGTGTTCGGTAGAGCTGCATCTCTGTCTCCATTAACTGCAGACTTTTTTTTTTTTCTTTTACTGGAGAGTTTCTGGTATCAAACATGTAATTAATACAGCAAACTGTGATTTACTGACATCTAGCCATTTGGGTGAATGGTATTTCTGAATATTAGCTTGGTTGTCTACTGGTAGCATGCCTAGCTATTTTCTTTCATGTTTTGTTGTGTACAAAAGTTTCCATCTCTTCTCCCCTCTTGTTTTTCCATGCTTCTGGGATATTAATTTGTATAATTGTGAGCCTAGAACTGACTTCTTGAGTCTCAGACAATTAATTCAAGAGGACAGGGTCTAAAACCAAAAGTGGTTAAAAATTATTAGTATTTTACCAGACTCCCAAGTTGAACAAGGTAATACTCTGGTTTAAAATAGATTAAATTGTAACACTCAGCTTTCCTGTTAGGTCAAATTTACCTTGGAGTTGAGATAAGCATAGATAAATGACAACACTTATTAGGAGAAGTGTTTGCCTTCTGAGTGGATATTAGGAAGCAAAAATTTAACTATATGATAATCTTGTGTTTAGTGTCTTCAATTAAAGATTTGTCAGTCTTTAGAGTGTCCGATTAAAAAAACAATAATAGAAATGCAACAAAACCCAGGAATAATTCATGGCACAAAGTCTATAGTTTTATGAAACGGAATGAAGGAATGTTACTACATAAACAAAGCAAGAAAGTGATATTACCTCAAAAGATGACTGAAACTATAGGATTTGACTGCAGGTCTTTCTTTGTTTACTTTCTCTGCAAAATTAACCAACTTCCAACCAGAGAGGCTGTTTGTGCCTCATGTTTAAATGTGCGTGGGACCATCAGTCATTTCCTCTCCAGTCAGTGGCCAGACTGTAACTGATAATATTTTCACCCGGAAGAAAAGGCCAGTTCTCTGCAGCCAAAGTAGCAAAAGAAATATGTGATTATATGTATGCTCCTTTTCAATATGCTACAGTGTAATTTACTGTTTTCTATAAACTTTTAGTGCTGCAAAATTGAGCAGAAGAAATAAAAAGATTGTCTGGTGTAACAGCGAATTACATTCTGAAATCAACACCAGCATTGTTACCTTAGGGTTTAACAAGTAAATACCTCAACACTCCAGCTATTTCTATGGGTAGCATAGTATGAAGACAGAGCATGAAGATGCAGTATGAATTGCTTTTTTTTTTTTCATTCTTAGTTTAGTCTGAGAGATTGGTGGAAACCTTATCTATCTCCATTATCTTGGTTCTGTGGGTGAGATATCAAGATAGGCGTGGAGAATGAGTTATCCTGTGATGCAAGCAGGATCGTTGAATAAAGACTGCTATAGGAATTGCACGAGTGAATTTAGTTTAAACATAGCCAAGAAAAAAATAACCTTGTTTCTCTTGGCAAGTTGAATGGATCTGCTGCACAATTTGTACATTGCACAGAGTTGAGCCAAGATTATCTGGGAGAAGCAGAGGTGGATTTTACTAAGTAGAATGATTTTATCTCAGATTCGTGTTATTTTATAAGCTTGAGTGAAATACAAAGGAAGAACATGTGTATATGTGATCACTGAGCTGAATTATACAAAGCCCTATTTGAGTTATTTTCTTTTGTCCTTACAACATTTTCTTGAACTTATGCATGAACAATATCTTCTTCTTCATCATCATTTAATAGGTTATTTAGAGTATTTTTCTTTTTACACTTCATTTTATTTTAATGTTTCTTCACTGACATCTTTATTCATGAGCAGGGTTGAAGTTTCTGTAAAGTGTGTCGTGTATAGATTATTCTGTTCATTTTCCATAAAGATAAATTGCTTTTTCAGTTTTCTCTTTTAAGCATCAGTATCAACAGTCTTTCCATAAGGAAGATATTCCCTGAATGTTTTGTCTTTGTTTTTTCCTTCATAATATTCCTTTGTTATATTAAAACAGAGTATGCCATAATAGTTCAGAAAGGAAAGGGAAATAATTTTTGTGAATGCAAAATCTCCACATCTGAAATTAAAATATCTTAATGACAACTGAAGGCATGTCAGGCTTGAATATATATTCTGATATGCAAACATATAGTCCAGGCTGAAAGAGTTGGAGTTGTTCAGCCTGGAGAAGGCTCTGGAGAGACCTTACTGTGGCCTTTCAGTATTTAAAAGAAGCCTGTAAGAAGGGTGGGAACAGACTTTTCAGAGAGGTGTGTTATGACAGGACAAGGTGTAATGGTTTTAAACTAAAAGAGGGGAGATTTAGGCTAGGAATGAGGAAGAAATTTTTTACAATAGGGTTGGTGAAATACTGGCCCAGGTTGCCCAGAGAGGTGGTAGATGCCCCATCCCTGGAAACTTTCAAGGCCAAGCTGGGGGAGGCTCTGAGCAACCTGATCTAGTTGAAGATGTCCCTGCTCATGGCAGGGGGATTGGACTAGATGACCTTTGGAGGTCCCTTCCAACCCAAACTGTTCTATGATTCTATGATTCTGTAAAGCCTTATTTGACTTGCTGTGATTCAGATGTTTTGGTGATTTCTTCCTGTCTGAAAAATCAGGGACAGAAATGAAGGCTCTTAACTTAAAACTATACTGAGTGGAGAAGAGGGCATTTTGTTTAAAGTAGCTAATTTGTAAACTCAGAAACCAGCTCAGTTGCTTAAAATTCAGCAGGTTCTATCTGCAACAACCCAGTGCAGTTTTTTTTTTTTTTTTTTTTTTAATTAGAGCTTGTTTTATAACACTGAATAGGATTTGTAGCCAAATCTGTCCCAGTGAGACATTCAGCAATGGAACAATAGTATAATTATTTCTTGGATCCCTTATTAGCAAAAACAATATAATAGTTGTACAAAGCTTGAAAGTCTGGTTTTCAGAATAAAACAATCTCACCATGCAAAAGCTCCTCCTAATGCAGATTTCTGTAACATGCTATTTGATTCAAACACATAATTTGAAGTAAAATGCATTTTAGAAGCTAGTAGACAATGGAAAGCACTGAACAGTTTTGAAAACTAGTGTTTATACTTCCTACATTAAAGTTTTGTTTCCAACACAGCTAGTAACTCATCTGACACAAGACATTTCAAATACTTGATATCACATGGCATGATGTTTCTTCTACTTCAGACCTTCAGCACTCAGGTCAACAAAATAACTTACACTATTTACGCTCTACTTTCTGACTGTGTATGAGACTTGCTGGGAAAAAAAGGCAGCAGCAAAAAGCTTAGTCTCACAAGCAGTGCCCAGACCTCATTGGTATTGGTCCATCTTTTCTAGAAATCCATGCTAAGCTACAAGTCCTACCAATTCTACTGCTTAAGTAAGGATTTCTGGATTGTGCCTTTAATGGTCTATGCCACTTTCCAAAGCAACAGATTTGTATGGAATGAAATTACACATTCTGGTATAAGAATACATTTTATACAGCTAGGATTGTCAGAAATAAAGTACTTCAGTACTTTTCAGCACTGGAGAATTATGAAACTGCTCCAGATATTTCTAGATTTTCTTTTTTTTCTCAATTAGAATTCACAGAATCACAGAATGGTTGAGGTTGGAAGGGACCTCTGGAGACCACCTAGTCCAATGCCCCTGATCAAGTAGAGACACTTAAAGCATATTGTCCAGTATCATGTCTTTTGAATATATCGAAGTAGGGAGACTCCACAGCATCTCTGGACCACTTGTGCTAGTGCTCAGTCACCCTCCCAGTAAACTAGTGTTTTCTGGCATTCAGAACCTCCTATATTTCAGTTTGTGCCCATTATTACCTGTGCTGTCACTGGGCACCACTCTATTCCTCATATTAAAACAACAGAAGTGAGAAAAATAGGATCAAAGAATATGAGGAAAGAAAAATTATAAACCATGGTTAAAATATATTTTTAAATGTTTTCAGTGTCTACAGATAAAATATTTTGATGAAGAAAAATGCAATATACAATATCAAGCACAGGTTCTACTTTTCTGTGCCTGATCAATCAGGTTAGGAATATCCCCATCCTCTACCATCCTTTCCCCCACCCAAGATAAATTATTGGTATTTTTATTAGCATTTTCAAGTACCATAGCTATTACTTACATCTAGTAATTCCAAAAATTACGATTGTTAGAAAGTACTAGGTATGTGTTTGGTCTTGTTGAAGCAGGAAAGAAGCAGCTAGACCAGTTTCATGTGTGGTTGACTTGATATAATTTTGGTTGTTGTTATGATTAAATAAAGTATCAGCTGGCTGACTACATGGTCTGAAAACACACACAAAAAAAGTGTTCCTATTAAACTTGAACTATACTTTTATCAGCATCAGAGTTTGCTACACTTTACCGCCACACAAGTTACAGAATTAATTCTTCTCTGTATCTCTTGTTGATGTGAATTCATGTTTCACCTCGATGAGCTTTATAGAATCTGCTGTAATAGGTGATTAAAAGAATTATTCCATGTAACTGATACTAAATGTTTTCCTGATTTTTAAACACAGCCTAGGTTCAAAAACCTATTGAATCAGATTGCTCTGAAATATATACTGAAATTACTTTGACAGAGGTTAAACCCATATTGTTTCAACTGAATTTTCAGTTTTAGGTTTCACATAACAGTTACATGATATTTCCTGATTAAAAGTAAAGACTGGGTGTTTTTCAGGACCCAAAGAAAACCCATATTCACCTCCCTCCAAATGATGGTTTATGATTGAATATGTCACAGATTTTAGATTTCAATTTTGGCCAAACATTGTGGACTTGAACCATAAACCTACCACATGCTGTATATAATCCTGTGTATGTTGTAGCATAATTAAAACTGTAATTACTTGTTATCATATGACCCAATGTTGTACCCGCTATAAACCTCATTACTCAGAATAACTTGAGTCTGTCTTTAGGTAAAAAGAATTCAAAGCTGCATTGGGTAGCATAAGGGAGTAGATAAATACATAGTTTAAGCACATATTAGGATTTTCTCCTGAATGAAGAGTCCCTGATACTATTGTAGAAAAAAGAAATTCAATGTATGAATGAAGGGCTCAGTGCCAGTGGCTGTATCAGGACCGTGGGTCACAGCCCATGTGCTGGGTGCTGGCTGCTGGGTCTGTACCTGCCACAAACTGGGTGTGCATGGGTTGTGCATGTGGATTCACTGGCAAACTCCAAGCTGAACAAGCCAACGAGTAGGAGGCCCCAGGTCTGTTCAGGGCTATCAGGCAGCCAGAAGGTCCATGCTGGTATTTCGGGGGACCCACAAGTGTGATGTGCCTGTGGAATGAGTGTGTGAGTGCTGCATGTGTGTAGCGAGCACCCAGCTCAGCCTGTGGAGCAGGTAAGGGGGACTGGGATCCAGGCAGTAGTGCCATGAATGTGCTTGTGTGCTGCACTAGTGACCTTCTGCCTCTGCCAGCCCAAGAGGAGGAGGGAATGTGGCTGTCTGTGCCTGTGTCTGGTGTGAGTCCTGAATTTGGGGGCTGCTGGAGGCAGCACCTTGTCTGTGGCCATCTTTGTGACCGGCCATGTCCAGGTCCTCTGTGTGTGTCTCCATGTGCGTGTCTGAGATACACACTCAGTCTCAGTACTGCAACTTTGTGAGTGCAAAGGAGAAAGTGGCAGACGTGCCCCTCAGCCTGGGCAGAGACCCCAGGTCTCTGGGCTGGGCTCCAGATGCTGGGCAAGAGGGTCCTGGACCAGGCAGCTCAAGGAGGTGGCCACATAACTCATCACTTAACACCCTCCTAAGCTCTCAGTAGGTTCAGTGACAGTCTTCCCTTTCAATTAATCTGATATGCCTAAGCTTGAGCATTTGCTTTGAGTCTCTCTCTATAGAAGGCTTTTTCTCCTTATTGTCTTGATGGCACAGATTAGTCTAAAGTTTCTTGACGGACTGCATGCTGTCCGTTCATCATCTGTGGAACTGGATCACTGTTTATGTGACCTTTAGATTTTTTTATAATCCTCTATGATTTGTGGGGTCCTCAGTGAGAGGCTCAGAAAGTCAAGCTGGTATTTTTTTTCCTTATCATTTAAAGTGTAGATTTAAAAATTTATAGCACTATCACCTAAGAAGTCACCAGTATTAGTGTCACGCCTCTGCCATTTTACTGACCCATCACCTGCCAGTGTAGAGTCAGAGCAGATTTTGGCTAGTATGAGGAGCTGTTGTTACACAGGATCAGTATTTTTACTATATTACTCATTAAATGGGACACTTCTGTAATTATGTACTTTTTCTGTTTATTTGGGTGCTTAATTAATTACAGGGGTTTAACAATTTTGCAGAATCTTAAATTGAAATTTATGTCTCCTCCCTTACTTTAAGGGTTTATTTTCTCAGTCATTCATGTTTTCTCACAGAGTATTTTAGTTTTAAAAAAATCATCTCCTTTTTCTCTGCTTCTTATTGATTTTACTAGTGACATAAATTCTTACTTTGGAAGAACAGATCTCTAAATTTGGGTTATTGAAAATAAATGCAGAAAGAGAAGATATTAAGCTGTGTGGTTAAGTATACTTCTATTTTTTCATGTTGAAGGGAAAGAACATGTTAGCAATTCAAAGCAAATTGTTCAGGGTGGCAATTCCAGAATGAAAAAGTTATGAGAAAAAATAACAAAGTATGAGCTAAAAGTTTTCTTCGTGATAGTATATAGAGTTGGGTCCTCTGCTTATGTAAATGAATACAAACTAATGACTCAGAAGATCTGTTTGGTTTTGTTACATCTGGATTCTAATCCTAAAGCCAGAAAAGGAACTTAAAAGCAAAATGCTAATTATGAAATCACAGCCAAGAGCAAATAGTATTACATTTATATCTATACTGAATTACACAGCAATCTAAAATTGACTTAATCAACTATCTATGTCCACCCAAGGGAGACGAATAAAAACAAATCTGGGAGAGGATATTGATCGTCATGTAAAATGGTAGGAATTACCATTAACAAATAGTTTTAATAAGCAAACATACAGTTAGTGCTATTAACTTGAGGTTTTCCTCCAGGGCCTGATGCTTTTTCCATTAACTTCAGGAAAACTTACTTGGAATTGGGATGACTACAGGACATCCAATTTTAACTACTTAAAAATTATTAACTACTTAAAAATTATTAACTAGTGGAAGATACCTCTTGTATCTTCCAGATATTCCTTTCTCTAAGGTTTGTAGCAATCTTGAATGAATGGCTTCAACATAATATGTAACTTTGAGATGGCTAATATTAATGAGAAAGTAACTACTAAACTAAACAGTTATTAAGTTTAAGACAAACTTTGTGAATCTCTTCTTTATTCTAAACCAATCTAGCTAACCAGATCACTCAGGCTCCCTGCTGCTGAAACTCATTTTTGTGGGAAGATGTGCTTAATTTAACCACTCTCTTGAGATACTGTTGAACTAGTTGTTTCCGATGCTTCAGAGATTCAGTATTTTGATCCAGGAAGACCCATAATATTCCTTTCATGAATACCATAGTCACAATTGCTAAACAATTTGCAGCAGTGCTATCACCTCCTGAGCTCATAGGGAATCACTGTATCATCTTTGGCCACAATTCACAAAGTCAGGTTATGTCTGCAGAGGAGAGAGGTTCAAAATCAATAATGGTTAACTAAACCAAGTGTTAGGAGTTTTTTTTTGTTTGATTTGGGTCTTTTGTTGGTTTGATTTGGGTCTTTTGTTGGTTTGATTTGGGTTTTTTGTTGGTTTTGTTTGGTTTGGGTTGGTTGGTTGGTTGGTTGTTGGGGTTTTGTTGGGGAGGGGGCGTTTGTTTGTTTATTTGTTTGATTGTTTTACTTTGAGATTATTGGGGTGGAGTTTTTTTGGGAAGTTCAGGAAAATTCAAAATTCTGGTTCTCATTCACTGTGTTGTTGACCAAACTATGTGCTGTTTATTTTTAGTTCTCTTACCAGAGTGGTAATTACTTATACTATCTTTCTGTTCTGTGATTCTTTGCTGGACACTGTGATTTCAGAGATATGTTATCAGTACTAAATATCCATATTAGTTTAATAATTCGTATTAGTTAGATGTCATTATAGTTATGTGTTTATATATTCTTCTTTTCCTGGAAGATGTCAACGATTTTTACTAATTTGTGTAACTTGGTGGACCTTTTCCCAGTTTGAACTGTGATAATACAGGTTTTAACCTCAGAAATACACGCTTATGTCCTTTGCTTTTCATAACATAGTTTGCAACAGTTTCTGCTTCTCTGAGAGAGTTTTCATAGATTATACTTTTAAAATGATGAGCAATATACCTAACTATATACTGATCGCTCTCTTATGAGAAGCTTACTTCACAGATGAGCATGTGCTCTCCTTCCTGCCATCTTCCCTGGGTTGCTCTAAAAGCAAGCAAAAAAAAAAAAGAGGGAGAAAGAAGCAAATATGACAATAAAAATTGCCTCGTAAACATTACCAGGAATCTACTTGTATGTCATAAGTTTAAAAATAATAATAATTTTAAAAAAAAAATAAATATTAGGAGAACAGAAAAGAAGAGCACTAATCAGCATGTCCTGTGCTCTTCTTTGTAGTCCCAGCGCCGTGTTACATTTCACCTCCCTGATGGCTCCCAGGAAAGCTGCAGTGACAGTGGTCTGGGAGACCACGAGCCGGTGGGTAGTGGAACCCTGATCTCACACCCTCTCCCTCTGGTTCAGCCGCAGGACGAATTCTACGACCAGGCTTCACCGGACAAGAGGACTGAAGCTGATGGCAACTCCGACCCCAACTCGGGTGAGTCACTGTCAGCGCTCTGCTTATCTGAGTTGCTTTGGTAACTTGGTTACTTTCTTGTTCATCTCTTTGATGCAATGGGTGAGATGTTTTTTAAGATGCTTTTAGAATGTTTTTAAGCACGTGCATGAATATTTGGTCATGGTAGCTCGTAACACTTGGTAGGAAATAATGTCTTTTGCCTGAAATGCCCCATATAATTTAACTGTAGAAAAAAAAAAATATAGCCAGGGAGAAAAAAAACAGTTCCAGACAAATTGCACAGTAAGTGAGAGCAGCTGGGAAGAAGGAAGTGGTACAAGGTAGCAAGATTTTCTTGATGTTTGCTGTGCTGTTGCTATTTAGCACTAGCCTTTGTGTTAGGAAAGTCATTCTAAATACACATTTAAAGACTAACCTAGAAGACAGTAACTCAGTGAAGCACTGAAAAATTTAAAGAATCCAGATTTCTATAGCAAACACACCTACAATTCCCCCTTCTAACAACAAGAACCACAGGGTTTCACTGTTGGTCTGGAATGGCATGATTTTCTGCTTTTTGGAACTGTGGGATATACATTTTCATACAAATACTAAGTATTTTCAGTTTATCTGGTTTGGGAATTTCTTCCTTTCTTCTTCTCTCCTTCTCTATAATAGATTTACATTGTTGAAGTGTTTGTGACAGTCAGTGTTAAAAAAATGAAGTGAGGTCTTAACCAATACCATTACTTTTATTTTGGCATTGGAATGTGGAGACTTGAACATACTGAAAACGGGAGGGGGCAGTAGCACTGCCCTTAAGCCTCTTGCTTTCTGTCTAGAATCTGGAGGGAAAGGTTAAAAGTCTGATCTGTGCTCTTGGAAGGTAATTGAACTTGAGTTCTCTTGCATCCCAGGAGTATAGAAATAAGAATTAGTTTCTCCCTCTGGTATTTTTCCCTTTTGTATAGATGATTAAATTGTCACTAGGCCCGTACAAACCGGGAGAGAAGGTGGCCCACCCTGGGATCTGATGCACAATATTAAGGTCCATGTTCTCGATTAGGCAGAGCTGGATTTGAATTATGACATTTAAATCACCATAGATGAGAATGTGAACTGTGGAATATTGACCTTAGAGACATTTATCTCATACTTTTTATGTGAGGACAGAGAGAGTTTGTTAGGTGAGACCCTACAAAGAAACAAATTGAAATGCTTCGCTGTCTCAGAGTGGTATTCTGGTTTCATTTTTCTTTTTTTTTGTTTTTTTCTTTCTTGATGTGACACCTGCATTTTATTTTCTTTACCAAAACAGAATTGTTTTTGGAACTATGATCTTAAACCCTAAATCTGTCGAAATACAAAGAACTATAAAAGAATAGCAACTATTAATGGATTGACTCTGGAGCAAGAATGTATGTCTTCTTAAGCAAGCAAGGAGCTTAAGTGGAATTATCCTGTTAATTCTCTGACCACGTATGAGACATGCAAAAGATTTAGTGAGATCAGGGAGGAGTTTTAAGGCAGCATTATGTGTTGGCACTGTCACATTGGCTTCACTAACTCTGAATTGCACATTTCTTCAAAATATGACATAAAAATCCTGCAGGAGAGTTTGGACAAATGTGCTTAGCAAACTTCATACCAAGTTATTAAAAAGGTGTTTTTAGAAAATTTGTATCAAACATATTGTGAAAATCTAGTATATTAATCATGATGAGCTATTAATCTCTAATATAGAGACTAATAGAAGGTGAGTCAGGGGGAATAAATGTTTTTAAAAGCTATATGAAAAGTCATAGTATGTCTGTGGTTACACTTGTTTAGCCTTGGGGATGCTGAATTAATGGCAAATTTTTGAAAATCTAGCCATCGAGTTGTACTGATGATTAGTGGAGTATTGAAATACAGTTTTTTAACCTTTTATCAGACTGAATTAGGACAGACATTGAAATAGTGCATTCCATATCTCATAAATCTCACAAATTCAGAAGGGAATGATATGGTCATTACTGTGACAGAAGTCATCCTAGGCAGGAAGGGAGTGATGCTGCTCATCAGATGGATTTGACTTTTATATCTCATTCGGTATCAAGTTATTGCCTAGGCGTTGTGTCAAAAGCTAGTTTGCTACTGGAGACACATGTTTTTGGATGAGATGTGAAACAGAGTTTAAAGCAGTTTACGGTTATTGAAGATTCTGTGACAGTTTTCAGAAGAGAAAAACACTATCTGGTGGCTAGGCAAAATTACTTTGTGGGTATTTACATATGTTCATGGTTAAAATAACTGCTGTAGTATTTCAACACTGTATTCTTTGACACTTCTACGCTGATTTTCTAGTTCTATTGCTCTGAAATGTTAAATAGTTGTTGTATTTAACAGTAGAGGTAATTTCATTTCAGTGGCTGTTTTAGGGATTGCTGTTTATGAAAATACTTGGTGCATGCTGAGGTAAAAGATATAGCTATAAATAACGAAAAAGTCGTAGTAGAGACTAGTGGTATTACCATGTACATGTACTGTTGCCAGCTTTGGGTGATAAATGTTGCAGAACAATATTTTATTTTGATTTTAAATATTTCAACTGAAGAGAAAGATAACTGCTTGTGGGAATATTTTCTAATGATCTTCAAGAATAAAACCTACACAAAAAATACAGATTTGTCCAGCTGTATTTTTATGAAAGTTAATTCTAAGTCAAGGTTTGTTTCAGCTCATGGGAATATGATGTTAATCTTGATAGTGAAGTCTTGCCTCATGGTGAGAGCAATTTTGGTTAATGGCTTTAATGCTCAGTGAATTGTGTGGTTTATTACTGTACACTGTGAAGTTTTGTGAATAAAAATGTAGTCATTGTTTCTCAATACTAGTTTGCTGCTATTTTAATTATATTTGAAGAGTGACCAAGGCCCACGTCTTCAAAATGTGAAATAGGAAAAAAATATATATATAAAAGTATTGATAATGTTTTTTTACACAAAGGTATGAGAAACCTTATTGCTATATTTTCTTTCAATCATTAGCTTCTACAGAGACACAAGAGCTACCTTTGCATGATTTAATGAAAGAAACACATACAGTGAGAGTACATTCATCTGGCTAATCTTAAAACAGCAATCTCCCTCACCAGGGAAAACTGAAATGAAGAGAAACGCCAAACACTAGCATTAGCAGCCACACACTGTCACTGTGGTTATGAGGGAAGTGCAACAAGATAGAAATATGAAGTAAAAAATAAGATTTATAAGAACTTTGATAGTGATGTGTACAGTTCAATTTTGGTTTGTACCACTCGACCCTGTCTTATTTGTATAGTCTTTGTTTTCTAAGATATCCTTTCAATTTCACCATTGTTAATTGATCAGTATTAATTGATTGTCAGAGGATTATGATGTTAACCTGTCAGTTGCAACTTCCTTGTATTTCACCTTTGACTCGTTTGCACCCTGATACGCTTTATGAGAACTCTTCCATCAGTGAGCAACAATTCACTGTATTCAAAAACAACATAATACTACAGAGTGACACCAGCACTGTGGTTTTGTTATGCATTATTAAATGTTAACAGCAAGTAATTCAAATTTACTACAGGAAGTGTTATTATTCAAGAGTCATAGTAATGATGATTGAATTTTGCATGCAATATTGACTTGTAAGGCAAGCCTTGTGTATGTTACAATATCTTATTGCATTTAAACGCAGTAATTAACAGCCTTAGCCTTACCTTGCTGACCATGACATTGCCAGAAGCTTGGACCAAGAGGAAAGGAAAGCAGCATGGCATTGCCTGGCTACATTGCCTTTCACTATGATGACAAACAAAATAGAAAGTCTGTAAATATTGTAGTGTTGAGAGTTTCTAAAAAAGACCAACAAGGTACAAAACAAGGTACATGCAAAACGATGTTTCTGTATTTTATTGCAAACTAATCATTTTGAGTAATCTGAACTGTGCTTTGATGTGTGAAATGCTGACCTTACGTGTCCTACAAATGAACATTATCATTTGGAGGGTGTGTATATGACACTTTTTATAAAAAACTAAAAGAGGATATTCCATAGATCAATCACCTGATTAAAGTTCTTTACCTTTTAGTATATCAGATAAGAATTTAAAAACATGAAATTTCTTTAAGATCTAAAAAAAAAAAAAAGTCATTGTAAAATTGTATATACTGGTATAAATTTATAGCCTCTCTTATTACCAGAAGTCCTGATTTATAGTGGTTTTAAATGTGCGAATCAGAAAGTGAAGTTTTAACATGAACATCTTCTTTATCATCAGTTACATATAATGTGTACAGTTGTCTGATGTATCTTAATTTGAATTATTTCTTCAATAATCACTCAAAATAAAACTGGTTTTATTTGCCAGCAGTCAGCTACAGAATGTTTTTTTTTCATTACTGTAAGTCTGGTATTCATTGGCATAAAAACCACGCCAACCAGCAAAAAACCAAACAAACCCACCTTATTAGTAAAGGATTCTTCTTTCATTGTGTAAAGGTTGTCAGGGACTTAAGTTTAGATTGGAATTATTAATGTGTCTAAGGGTTTCATGCAGCAGAACTGTGCGACAGAACTGTATGAAGAAAAAATGTGCCTCCTAGTGTAAAGAAGAGGAAAACTGTACTTTCATGAAAATGCTTGATAAATCACATTTTGATAGCTGCAAGCTGTGGATGTGATTCATTTTTCTTCAAAGAGATAAAAAGGAATAGCATATATTTAGTGGAGTGTTAGAACTGCTCTGGGGAGAAAGCCT
Source organism: Pampusana beccarii (assembly GCA_013399365.1). Lineage (NCBI taxonomy): Eukaryota > Metazoa > Chordata > Aves > Columbiformes > Columbidae > Pampusana > Pampusana beccarii. Next base: position 12,285 of record VWYH01010177.1, on the reverse strand, counting down.
ACTATACACTGTGGATGAATCTATGGAATAATTCCAATGGTTTTAAACCAGACAGAAATATAATATTAATGTCTTCTGATATATGTTTATGAAGCTAAGTAAATGCTTGCCTAATTTCTACACCTATTAATATGTAGTATCAATACATGTTACATAGCACAAAGTAATAGCTCAAAAAAAGGGAGCTGTAGAAAAAATTGTAACAAAAACACTGTTTTGCAGGTCGCCTTCAAAGTAAATAGAATATTCTATTCTCTCATAAGTTATTAGTTGAAATGCAAAAGAAATTCCATATTTTTGGAAATAATGTTATAATGCTGTCTACAAATAATACTTCTTGTGGATGGCTTTTTTATTTCCGGTATATTTAAAATTGTATGGATGCATGTGGCTGATCAACATCCGAGTTCCCACTTTTTTATAAACCTAGTATTATGGTGATTTAGTCAAGTGATGTCAGGGGTATTAAATTGTACTATAATTCTGGTAATAAGTAGAAAGATCTCCGTGGCAGTGGTTTAATTTTGATTAAAGTTCAGAATCATGGCATGACTGTCTTGCATTACACTTGGTCATATGATAGGGTCCCATGTGGAGAAGCTAAACCTTTCATGCAAAGAGCTTTGGTTTTACAGTGTCACTATCATTACACCCAGTGGGTGATGATGTTTTAACCTTGCAGGCATACCCTCTGCTTAATCCTGCCTTTCATTTTGCTGCCTCAAAAATTTCCTGTCATACTTGACAATATTGGAGTCCGTTGCTGAACATCCTAAGGTGTAGAAAGAAATGTTACTCTGTTAATGCTTAGCTCTAGATAAATCACTGTCCGTAGTTATTCTTGTGTTTTCATAATATGAGACTTCATGTGAACTAAAATAAGAACATTTGCCTTTGAGTCATTTCATCCATTTCATTAAACACAAGTTCATACCTCACACAGAATGTAGCACTGTCACATTTAGCTACAGGCAAGTAGGAGTAAGAAAAACTGGAGTCAAGTTGGTGAATTAGCCTAGTGAAGAGCTATAAAATAGTTTGAAGTCTGAATTCAATCCTAGACCATGCACTTATTTTTTTAAAAAGATAAATAAAATCTGAGAGGCATAAGAGGTATTGCTATCTCGTTAGATCTCCTTGCTGCCTTATTAAAGTAAGGATTTTAAAATTGTCTTGGTTTAGAAAATCCACTGTGCTACATCTGTTCCTGTTCTGCTCTCTTTTCCCCCTTACACCAAAGCTAATTGGAGTGTAAATCAGGATGGCATCACCATTGAATGGGCAGTGAGAGGGGAACTTGTCCCATGGCTTCTGTAAGATGAACACCTGATGTGTCTGACCTTTCTAGCTGCTGCTGCCATCCAAGGCAAGAAATTGCAAGTCCTCAGCAGTAGTTTGAAAAGGCTAGATGAGGCAAGAAAAATTTAGAAGGGTTAGAGGATTAAAAGAAGGGGAAGGTTGCACGCTAGGTGAAAGCTGGTGCCTGTGGCTGCCATCACTGCTGATACCTAGGAGAATTTAAAACCATGGATGTTTTTGCCAGTAGTACAGGCTAAAACAAAAGACTGAGTTAAGGAATTGCTAAGAATTTTTTTTCTCCTATTGGTAAGCGTTATCTTCTCACAAGGTTTTTCTTCTTATCACAGTAAGCCCAAATCTACTGCAGACATTCATAGATTTTTTTAAGTTTTAAAGCATTATGTAGCCAAACCTCTGTCATATCACAGTGCATAGAATTTCATATAAGATTTCTTAAAACAAATCTGTATTTCAAAATAGTCCAGTGATTTATTTCCCTTGGTTTTTGTATTGGGTTTACATGTCAAGGGCTGGGGAGGAGAGGGTTGCAGGGGGTTCTTCTGTGAGAAGAGACCAGCATCTGCCCCCATGTTAGGCAGAGACCATTCCTGCTGGCTCCAAAACAGACCCACTGCTGCCCAAAACTGCACAGCAGCTGGGAGAGAGGAGTAAGAAAAATATGAGAGAAACAACACTGTAGATACCAAGGTCATTGAAGAAGTAGGGGGAGAGCGTGCTCCAGGTGCCTCTTCAGCCTGTGGAGAAGAAGACGGTGTCCTCTGCAGCCCATGGAGGACCCCACATGGGAACAGGTGGATATGCCCTGAAGGCAGCTGCAACCCATGGGGGACCCACGCTGGAGCAGTCTGTTCCTGAAGGTCTGCACCCCATGCAAAGGATCGATGCTGGAGCAGTTAGTGAAAGACTGTATCCCTTAGAAGGGACCCCGTGTTGGAGAGGGGAAGAGTGTAATGAGAAAGGATTGACACAGACAAAGTGTTATCAAGTGACTGTAACTTCCATTCCCTGTTCTCCTGCATCTCTCGGCCAGAAGTGTGGGGGAAGAGGAATCAAAAAAGTAGAAAATAAAGGAGTGAAGTTGAGCCTGGGAAGAAGGAAGTGGTTGGGGGAGGTGTGCTGGTTTTGGTTTTATGTTTTGGTTTGGAGTTTTTTTCCTCACAATCCTATTCTGGTTTTAATTTTCTATAAATTAAATTAATCTTCCCCAAGTTGACTCTGTTCTGCTGGTGACAGTGAATGATGAATGATCTCCCTCTCCTCATCTCATCCCATGAGCTTTTTCATCTTATTTCCTTCCCCTGTTTTATTGAGGCGGGGGAGAGATAGAGCAGCTTAGTGGGCACCTGGCAGTTATTCAAGGTTAAACCATGAAAGAGTTCAAGTAGATACCATATTCCCAGTCTGAAAGCATTTACCTTCAGTGTCTAGCTCTTGTCTGTGAGACTGTACCACCTTTTGTCATCAGGAAGTATTTGACTTCCAAAAGTGTATAGATATTTGAGACCCAAGGGACTATTTTGACTAGTACAGCATCCTGCATAACACAGGTCAGAAATCCTAGACAATAATTTGTAAAGAAGTGTGTATCATCTTCTGCTTGTATCTGCAGCAAATGTTTCAGTATGATTCTTTAATCTAAATGTCTTCAGGGACAGAGGAAACAGTATTCTGATTCTCACTGACTTTGACCAAATTAAGTGTTCACCTTTTATTTGATAAACTAGGTGTTCAATGTCCGTAGTTTAGTCATGGTGCTCAGATCATCTTGGATCTGTAATAAATTGGTTAGTTCTCTGTAATATTTTGAATGTTGCAATATTTTGTTCTTGGGCATATTTATTTTTTCTTTCTTTTTTAAATACTGGTTGCATATCTAGACAGAACAGAAAAGAACAGTGAATAATTTAGTCCTTTCTAACACTTTTACAAACAACATATTCAATGAATTCAAGTTAAAACTTCACAATAAGAAAAATAGAACGTAAGTCTTCTAAAACAAAGGCTTTTTGCTTTTTTTTTTAAATCAGGTTCTCTATCATTAATTGATGTAGTTTTCCATGCCTTGTGAGCATGCTATTTAACAGTACCTTTTATCAGTAGAAGAGCAATGGATTTTACTATTCTTTAGAGACTTTCCATGGGAAGTAGAAGTAAAAAGCACAACTGAATACATATATCTTTAACCATGGTTAAATATACCAGAAGAGCTTTATTAGCATTCTAGGTGCTCTATCAGATAACTATATGCGAGACAATGCACCTTTTAAAAGTGCGATAGTGTGATTATGGCAGCAATATTTGTTTGAGATTTTGAGGTCGCATTTTCTGAAATTCAATGAAAGTTATTACTGCCAACTATGACTCTTTGTTACATCGAAACTAAGATTCATTTTCTGATGTTTCGCATTCTGTTTCTAATGGAGTCTTAGCAGTGCAACTGCTATTCACAATGGCAAACGCTTGTTTGAAAGAAAGATTATAGTTGTGAGAATAAAAGTATCAAGTTTAGCATAGAATTTTAAATTTCAGCCTTCAAGTGGTTGCAAACTGTAAGTGGAATTAGAATTACTGATGTCTCCACTAAGAGGAATAACTCCAACTCCAACTCAAACTCTCTTTACATAGGAAGATATAGACGATGGTAGGTTTCATAGGAATATAATAGAGGAATAAGACCAATGATCTGTCTAGCCCTGTACTTTGTGTGTGCAGTGGAAGAAGCTGTAATATAGAAAGAACTTTAGCTCCTAGGGTAGATTTGGTCCAGTGAATTTCATAGAGACTTGCCTATATCCCACCATAGGTTATGAATGAAGGCTATAGTAAGTAGCCAAGAGGTACATGTGTTAGTTCCAGAAATTAATGATGAAACTCAGCTCCATCTTATAGACTCCTGAATTTGGATGCTTACATGTAGTGATCCAAAACCTTATGCTGAGTGTCTCAGCTTGCTTTTTAATTTGTTGAGCACTAGAGCTTCTATCTTATCTTAAAGCAGGTACCTAATACAGATGGTCTAAATTTCACTCTAGAGTCCATTTACTATATTTCTGTTGAGTGTAATAGGAGCTCAAACACCAAGCTCACATATAGATATTTGGGATGGAATTTAGCTCCAGAATGTAGATGTATAGGGCTCAAATAATTTGTTAAACATACATGTGTGGTGCTACATGAAATACCCTGAGGTTACCTACCTCTTGTTAACTGCACTCCCTTCCTTCACATTTGACATCCACATACAAATATCTTAAGTACACCAGGATATTTCTAAACTGGCATTGCATGCTAATGGTAAGGCAAAAGAAGTGAGGCTTAAGCTGAGATTCATTCAAAAAGAAGGTAGCAGATTTAGGTGACTACTAGTGTGTGTAGGTGTTATATATGTAACCTCCCTATGTATCTTTAACTCGTTCACTTGTGAGTTAGGTAGTCTGAGCTCCCATTGTAGTTGGTGGAGACCTAGTCAGGATCATGATTGAGTCTAGATACCTGCTCAGCTACCAAATGTGTGTGTCCACTTCAATGTGAGTGGCATAATAGGGGAATCTTAGACACCTAAATTTAGTTGATTCCAGCAAATCCAGCGTTTTGTGTGAGATGAATCCCAGCTGTTCTTGTTGCTAAGGGAATATTCTTATCTTTTGAGAGATTTAAGTCTCTGTTACTTGCCTGCACATAACATTTTTCAGAGGAAAAGGGCATTTTTAAAATTTCCTGCTTCATTTTTACAGTACTAATAGAATGTAAATACCAATTTGCATACCTTCCGCTTCCTCCTTCTCTTTTCTGGTATAACTGAAGGTAAAACATCCTGCCTTTTTAAAGCACAGTCCTACAGAAAGATATCCGATAATGTTTTTGCCCTCTGATAATTTTTCCTTCTTCCAAACAACCACCAAATTATGTCTGGTAAGTAGTATAAGTCCTATGCCGTTTTTAAAAATAACATATCTCACAGCAAAGGTTTTGCATTTTGACTGTCTCTTTAAGAATGTCCACATGGGACATCCATGGAATGAAGTCACAGGGCATTGAGTTCCTTCCTTAAAATAAATAGTGTGAGAAGCTTTTGCTTTCCAAGAAGGAGACCTAGTGTGTCATCTTAAGAAATACTCTTATATATCAGTGTCTTCAGATTTGACCTAGTCTTGTCCAGAGATTAGGTGTTCATTTTGTTTATTGTGCATATTTTGTGACTTTTTCTTTTTGCTTTTCTTAGATGTTATATTTGCTTCTTTGTTGTAAATCCAAGGAGAAATACATGCATATGAAGGAACGGTCCCTGAACAAGATCTGAAAGTTATCTGTTATATATTTCTTTCAAATATTTGCCTTCACAAGGGATGCTTTATGTTTCTCTGCATCAACTTGATCTGTTTGTCTTGAACAAGAGAAGAGGGTGGAAATATGAACTAAGTAGATTGAAAAAAAATTAGGAATTATATTTAGATTCCAAAACATGTATAAGTAAACCTTTTAGAAATAGGAATAACAGTTGATTTTTTTGTTTAGTCTAAAGCTTTATCCCCTTTCATACTAAATCCAGGTAAATACATGTTAGAACAGGATAAGCAAGGAAAATGAAAATAATAACAGAATGCTTAACTCTGATCATCATACACAGTGTGTTACATTTGCTTATTCTTTGGTGAAAGGTGAAGGCCTGCCTTCTGAAGAAAAGTCATCCAGGTGCAGTAGCATCATAAGTGACCAAACTCTGGCAAGGAAACACAAATACGTACAAATTATTTACCAGAGCCTCAGACTTTGTATTTTTCCCATCTGCAATGCATTAAATAGATAAATAATGACATGAGTAATACTTCAGCTCTCCAGGAAGGTTAGAACATTTTGCAGTTTTAACAAAAAGATTTTCAGTATAAAACCCATNGATATATATATATTTTATTTTTTCAGTAGCATCTGGTCATCTTTGGGAAAAAATAGAAAAAAATTACATATACCTATATATTATTTCTATACCTAAATCAGTGTGGTTATAGCTATGTTAGCTAGTAATACACAGCACAGCAGGAACAGGTCTGAGTGTGAAGCAGCTGGTGCTATGGACACAACATTTACTGCATACGGTTCTATGGCATTTACTCTGGATTTGTGTGGTCACATTAGTTACTGGAGAATAATTTTAGTATAATTTCATCCAAAGAGAATCACATTGCTGTGCTCCAAAAGGGCTTCACAATACAAATCCAAGTGTGTAAAGTGGAGATGACTAGGAGATTAATGTCAGAAGTACATTCCTGAAAGTAAATGTAGAAATACTGTTTAATAACATTTATTTCTTTCTCCATGGGCCAACTAACCTATCATTTTAAAGAAATTCACATTACTGAACTATTGTCCAAATACTTCATGCTTAAATATTCCCTGCATATTTATGGTGGTTTAAAGTTCTTCACCCTGAAAAACCTACAAAAATGTCATTTTTAAGATAAAATTTGAAATTAAATTATATGTGCTTTCTTGGTGATATGCACAATTACTCTTTTAGATTAGATTTGTTTTGTCTTCAAGTTCTAAAGGAAGTGTTTAAGTTCACTGAGGAAGACTGAATGACTTCTTTCTTTATCCTTACTGAACAGTACTGAAGTATTTCATTGCATAACTGCATTTAGGGAAAAATGTCTTGGAGATAGCTATTGAAGACATATTTTTATATTAAAGCATCAGTTATAAATGATTCATCCATCTAAAAGAACTGGAAAAAAAATGAAAACCTTCTCAACTTTACAATCATTGCATATTTTTTAATCCACAAAGCTCCTGGTGTGCATGTTCATGACGTTATTTCTTTTGGGTTTTGGTTATGTAAAATATATGTATGACTGACTGACATTACAGTGTGATAGAACAATTGACCAGTTTTGATGTTTAACTTTTACTGAATATAAACAATTTTTTTTTTCTATTAAAGACCAGTGGTTAACTGAATTTGAGGGAAAGAAATTTATTAGTCAAAACACGTACGTTGTTGTAATTTAAAATGTACTTAAGATATGCAAGCACATATTTCAATATTACCAAAGACTTATACTGTAACACAGCAAAGGCATACAAAATAGAATTTATTTTCAGTAGAGAAGCCAATACAATTTGGGTGTTTGGGGATTCTCTTTTTTGTTGTTTTGGTTTGTGTTTTTTTAAAAAGTATATTGGTTTTGTAAAAACGTAACAAAAGAGGCTATTTTTAATTAGTGCTGTTATTGCCAGGCCCTTGAAACTCAGCCACTTACTAGTTGTGAGTGTGAATGTGATCTGGCAAGCAGAGCATAGTCATTAACTAATGGATTACAGCTACACATTTTCAAAAAAAAAGTGTATGTGGTTAGTAGTACTGTAGTGTTACCAGCAATTTAAAAGTCATTTGTAGGTTAGCTTATGAAATTACAAGTGTAATCAAAAATTTCCCTGCACTGCTGCTTTTTTCAGCTGATTTAACTGCAGATTCCTTGGATCATTCAAAAGAGGAACCAAACGACTCAGAAATAATAATCCATACCACAATGGACTAGTTGTTTGGATGATGGTTTCACAATTTATATTTTTCTTTTCATGAGAAATGAAAGGAATAGTGTGAGGTAATTGCTTTGTGCCGTTACTTCAGGACTGTTTTTTTTTCTTAATGCTATAAATACATGTCCTTTATTATTGCTTTATTATGAATGGAAATTGTATATTTTCAGTTGTAAACAGACAGATAATAGTATAAGCCTCTATTGACATAACTACTCTGTTTGTAGACATATTAATGACACTTTGTGCAGAACAGTGAAAATATCCAACGTATGTTATAGATGAATATAGGTCACTATGCCAGCTGTAACAGAAAAATATATGCATATCCGTACATACTGACATGCACAGATATAACACATTCAGATAGGGTACAGAGGAGTTCAGATAATCTAGAATTTAACTAATGATACTGACCTTTGGCTACCTAACTTCCCTTCAGCATTTAAAGAGACAGCATGACTGATCTTGAAGATGGACATAGTTAAAAATAACCTCATGCATCAGTGGTTATGCTCTGTCGATACTCTGTGCAGTCTAATCAGACTCTTAGGGTCACATTTTCAGGAAATTCTATCTTGGAACCTGTGCTAACAAGCTCTATTTCTGAATATATCGACTGCTGTGTTAGACGTAGGGTGCCTGCCCAGTTCATCTCTGGGATATCTAACAAAACCAGTCTCTTTAACCCTAATTATGCATTATGCACACTTAAGCCTCCAAGCCTATGATGTGAGTCATGCCTCCCACCAGATCAAAATACTTTGCTCTCAAAAATAATGTGTTAATAGCCATTTTCTATCCTGAAAGTCAGTAATTTTGAGCTACTCTCTGTGTGAATAGTAGAAGAGGAGGCCATGTCAAAAGTGAAAAATAGGATGAAAAAGACTTTAGAGATACTTGTGAGTTTATCCATGTTATTTTGCAAACAATGGCAAGATTGTTATGAAAGAGTTATACTTCGAAAGAAGTCTGGTTAAGCAAAAAACAGTGAAGAATCCTAGAATGGGCAAACAGTAGGTTGCTTTGCATGCTTCAGTCACTTTTTGGCTTAACAGTGATCAGCTGGTTCTACAAGAACATACTTGAATAAATTAAAAAAAAAATAAAATCCTTATAAAATTTAAAGAAACATTTAAGAAATAACAATTTGATAACAATTTTGATCCTCATTCGCAACTGGAATATATCTTAGTACAAAAGAGACTCAGAGGCTGCAGTCTTTCATTTTTGGAGGAACATTTTCTGTGACATTTTGTCTCTATCTCTCTCTTGCTTTCTTGTGAAACTAAAAATATATTCTACTCTTCTGTCTAATTTAGTTTAGCTGCTGTGGGCCTTCATACACTAAAAGAATAAATCCTGGTAGCACTGTATGTTGATGTCTGTCTATATCTTATGTCTTTCATTGAGAAATTAATACATTTGCACTGGTGACAAGATACAGTGTATTTTTCAATAGAGCAGATCCAGAAGTGATTGTTGATATTGCCTACCCTGTTGCACAAGTGGAGGGAAAGAAAAGGAGAGAGATTAGACTGGTGTTACTGGAGAGGCAGAGAAAGGGACGGCTTGGAAGTTGTCAGGTACACTGCCAGCTGGATAGATTACGCACAATAGCATAGGCACAGTATGTGAAAAATGGAGTGTCGGGAAACTGAAATTGGTATAGGTAATTCTTCCATGTACATTAAAACATTTTAGAACAGCTCTGTGCTGCCCAAGAGTCAGAAAGCTGTTTTATTTATGGCTCAAAAATGTCCATGAATCATTCTGTCAACTGAACAAACTTGAAGAGAAGAATGCTGTTCCTCAGAAGACCATGAAATTCCAAAGCAAACTGGAAAACAACCCAAATTGAGAAAGAGAGTGTTTAGCTGGGGGAAAAGATGAATGTCACATTGCTTAATTCAGCCTCTTTCCTTTTTGGTCTTGTCAAATGTTTGCCTATCACAAAATGCCAGCCCACTCAATGTTGTATTCTGCTACAAGGTATATAGCATCTCATAAATCTGTCAGTTCACTGACAGCAGTATTGTGCTTTTCTACCCTGGTAGAAATAATAATTAGATAATTTAAATTATTTTACTGGGTGAAAACACTCAAATCTCTTTTCCAATGGAACAGATAAGTGACTATAAACTTGGGCTTAGTGTCTGTCTAAGTCATTAACAGTGGTTTTGTTTTGATGGAGTTTATTCCGCAGCTTTGATCATATGAATCAGCCAGTCACAATCAAAAAAGGTGGACTGGTGCAGCTAATTGTATGTCTCTGGATGATACTTCAGTAAAGTCCTAGTTTAAAATAGCTGAGAGATGACAAGTTAAAATTAAAAAAAAAAAAAAAAAGAAAATAAATAACTGAAAATAATCTGGAGCTTCTTTCTGTACTTGAGGATCAGCTCTGCTGATAATCTGACTTCTGAAAGTTTTATCAGACTAGGCCACTGATCTATATATTAAAGGGCCAAACTGCAAGCAGCTTGAAAATAGTGCTTTCTACTGTAAAAATTTTGTTGAACTTCGTCACAGAAACTGGATATTTTTAAACGAGAGAAAAGCAATTATTTTCATTGTTGGGGTGTTATTTGTTTCTTTGTTCGAGGTGCTGCCTTTTCAGGCAAGACATTTGAGGGAAGTTGTCCTTAATTATCATTATAAGCACATTTTGTTTGATGATCAGGAATAAAAAGTTAATTAGCATAGAGATCTAAATTTCCAGCCGTGTGTGCACAGACGTACATGGATTTTCCTCCTTATCCAACAAATGTGGTTTTAGCAAACACCAGAATGATCAGCTAATTATGAAGCACTTTGGGTATTTCTAGATCTGATTTGCATAGTACGTTCTTTGATACACTGTACTAATCAAATCATTTCTATTCAGCCATATGAAGTGTAATAAAGAATGAGTACCTTATCTATTGCCATCTCCTGTTTTCTCAAACCTTTTCATGTGTGTTTTACAAAACTTTACCACTTAATGCCCTTTCAACTTTTCCCAAATAACACTTTTTATTCGAAAAGGTGAAGGAGACCTACCAGTTTTATCTTCATTAGCATGTTTAGAGAGAGTGCAGAGGAGGGCGACAAGGCTGGTGAGGGGCCTGGAGCACAAGTCTGAGGAGGAGTGGTTAAGGGCACTGGGGCTGTTTAGCCTTGAGAAAAGGAGGATGAGGAGAGACCTTATCACTGTCTACAACTACCTGACAGGAGGCTGTAGCATAGCGGGCATTGGTCTTTTGTCCCAAGTAGCAAGTGATAGGACAAGAGGAAATAGTCTCAAGTTGCACCAGGGGAGGTTTATATTGGATATTAGGAAAAAATTCTTCATGGAAAGGGTTGTCAGACATTGGAACAGGCTGCCCAGGGAAGTGGTGGAGTCACCATCCCTGGGGGTGTTTAAAAGGTGTTTAGTTGAGGTTCTTAGGGACATGGTTTAGTGCTAGAGATAGTTTATGGTTGGACTCGATGATCCTGAGGGTCTCTTCCAACCAAAATGATTCTATGATTCTATGTCACGTGGTAAGCAGATTTGGCATGCAAGAATTTCTCTGTGTTAAAATTAACTCACTCATTAGACGAAGGTATTCTGCACTACAAACACCCATTTCAAACTATTGAGTGCATTATCTAATATCTGTGGGCACTGATTAGCAGTGTTCATTCATTATCACTGAACCTGATATATAAATCATGGCCTTAAATTGTTTGTGTGATTGTTCCCTGAACTTTTCTTAACCTTTCTGGCTCAAATGTTTTGACTAGATTTTAAAAAGATAAATATTACATTTTTCATGTTTAATCTTGACTGTAAATTGGAACAACACATGAGAAATTCTCTACAACTACATAGAAATGGGTCTCTGTCTCATTATTCAGCCTGGCTCTATGCTATGAAACAAGTGTCTATATTTATGTTTTGCTAAATATTCATATATTTTTCATTTTCATTCACTTAATACTTTTTACCCTACATCCCCCTTTAAAAAAAATATATATATTGGATGTGGTTTTCAGGATTATACACAGATGTATTTGTTGTAGGTGCCCAGGCACTGGCAGCAGGGGCTGCAGAGGCCTCTGTGACGAGAGAACAGGGCTGCCCTGTGCTGGACACAACTCGTTCCAGACGGCTCCAGCCCACCCACCACAGAGCACGGCTGAGCCACTCAGGCAAGGTGGTGCCTCCTTGGAGAAAAAATACTTCAGAAAGGGCAGAAAATGTTGCCTGGGAAGTAAGAAGTGAGCAAAAATGTGAGAGAAACAGCCCTGCAGACACCAAGGTGAAAGAAGGAGGCACAGAGCTGCTCCAGGCACCAGCACAGAGACTTGCCTGCAGCCCCCTGGAGAAGACTGCACCAGAGCAGGTTTTTCTACACATCAGGAATGAAGGAGTGAAGTTCACCCTGGAAAAAAAAAAAAAAA
>VWYH01010176.1:233389-252196 GCA_013399365.1 Pampusana beccarii | reverse complement strand
AACCAAAATATTTCTATGATTTTATGAAAACTTCCTTCGCACTTCCATCCATGCCCAGCTTTTCACTTTACAAAATGTCACCTTGAATCTGAAGAGCTCCACCTGCAGTGCAAGTCCGTTGTGGTGTGGTGCCAACTATCAAAAGCNAGCTCCACCTGCAGTGCAAGTCCGCAGGTTGTACTAAGTCACATCTTGCAAACTAATGATTTTAAAGCCTTCCCAGAAGGCATTTTTTGCTAATATGGTCTCGTTTCACAGGGCTGCTTGCTATGCTTTTGCTATTGAGCCCAGTTGTATGTAGCTTTACTTTTCAGAAAAGGCCAAGTGGAACTGGAGAGGAGGAAATAGCCCGGAGAAGAGCCTGGAGATCAGGCTGTAGGACACAGATGTCCTCCCATGGGCAATGTCAAGATCAAAAGTCTGCAGAGCCTGGGAGTTTGGGACCCAAGGTGAAACTGGATCTAGCAGGAGTGGAGATGATAAAAAGCAGTGGAATATTTGCCTTCAGATGTCCTGAAGCAAGACAAATGTGTTTTGGGAAGTGTGCAGACAAACCTGCTCTCTGATAGAGCCTGAGAGCTGGTTGCTTCACCTGTCTGGCAGGACTGGGTCCATAATATTGTATTTGCACGCCCAATGCTCTCATATTAGAAAGACAGAAATACAACCAAGTGCTCTTCTGACAAAATCCAGCAAAGGAGATCCATGGGATGGCTGAAGATGCTTGTCCTGAAAGAAAGGATTTGTTGGGGGCATGGCATGTGTTATACAGGGGAAAGGGGGGTGAAATGGAGAGTTTCCCAGGAAAGCTTTAGATGTGTGCATGTCCTGAGGGAGGCTGATCTATCAGTGCATGCACACACCCTGTCTCTCTTCTCTTGTCCCTTTAGAATCTTTAAGAGCAGCATTCATAGCATCTGGGTGAGAGCAACTCAACTGCAGAGCTTGTTCTGTGGAGGAAAAAAGTGAGGAACACAGGCCACATGGCTCATGTAATTTGTCTTGAAACACTGGACAAGGGCAAAAGTCCTTGCATTTTAAGTAGCAAGAGAAAATCAGAAACCATCCTGGACTCTGTGCCTAGATGAAATGTGGCTTTTCACAATACTGGAGAGCTAGTGGTTCCACACTGGTCGACCATTTGTCTGTAGTGGTAGTGTTCCTCCAAGCAACATCTCTTTGGTATCATCCTGTTCCCCCATGAGCTTTAATTCACTGCTAGAAAGACTCTTCTGCATGACTTCTTCTGTCTTTCATTGCCTAAATGTCATCCAGTCATGACCTCTTTTCACTATGCTAAATGTCCATTCCCATCAGGGTGCATCTGGAAACCTGTTTTCCTAGCAGGTGTTTAGTTAATCATCAGTTTCTTCTCAAAGGCTCTTTTAAAATGAATTATTCAGCCTGCAGATCTGTTTCTGTCTTTCTGGACTCCCATCAGGGTTGTGGTGACACTGTGCTGGGAATTGAGGGCTCCAAACCTCACTTGATGTCTGTTGGTTTGAAAGTTTCTTGTCCTGATAGGTACAGGAATCCTCTGACATCACAAAACATGAGGTGGGGGTTCTTTGTAAATTTTGCGTGTTAATATGTTAAAGTTTTGTGAGCAGGTGTCTGGTGTCTTTGCTCTTTCACCTTTGTTATTCTTCTTACAGAAATCTAGTTGCATTTTGTCTTTAATGCCAGTAGACTTGACTGTCTTCTCCCTGTGATGGTCAATATGTCACTTATGCTGAGGATAAACCGAAACAAGGGTAGGAGGTAAAAGCTGGGACCAAATCTGAGATGGAAATGAGGAACTTCATCCAGTAGGACACCAACATCTATTGCCACTTGCACCTTTAAAGTCTCCTCCCAAATCTCTTTCCTCACATGGTGCTTGTGGTGGAGGCAGGTTATCTTTGCTTTTGGGATCTGAAAAAGGTGCTGCCCAATAATGTTGAATCCTACTTGCTTTTGGGTTGCCAGTCCTCAATATGCACTCCTTATGAAAATAATTAGGTTCATCATGATGAGCTTTGATCTCAAATCATAGGTAAATCACCCAAAGGATTAATAATAGTAAGGACTTATCTGGGCAAGAGCTGCATCTATCTCCTTGGAAACCTTCTTGGAGCCTGGAAATTCATCTCCAGTTGCTGGGACCAAAAAGGTACTGGTTGGTCTAAAACCAATCAGACTAGACCTGTACAAACCGTCTAAGCCACGTCAGAGACAAGAACATCTCTTGATTCCAGAGCTGGAGGCTACAGATAGCATCAAAATAAACACTTTTGGCAAACTACCCACACAGCTGGTTTTCGGTGTGTCTTAACATCACCGAGAAAGACTGTACCAAAACAGCTGTCCATGTGCCGTGAAGCTCATGCCGTTGAGCTCCTTCCTGCATGACAGAAGATGTCCATGTCCTTGATGAGCACAGCCACTGTGCCTGGAGGAACGTTTTTTGTCAATGCTGATATATTGCCTTTGCGCAAATCCAGAGTGGAAAAGTACACATTGCTGGGACAAAGTATCTTGGTGGGCAGCCAACGTTTAATTGCACTGAGGATTTGCTTGTTGGGTTACTGCATGGGAATGTTTTTCCCTTGACAGGGAGCGTGTCTTGCTCTTCCCAGGAAAATTCCAGCAAATATGGCCATTTGGTTTTGGTTGTTTTTTGTCACATGAAGGTGAAGCCTCCAATATATGTTGACATTCTCACAGAGCTTCTGTTCCGTCATCTTGTGGTGCCAACTATCAAAAGGAACGTGAGCAACAGGGGGAGGGAGGGGATTCTGCCCCTCTGCTCCGCTCTGGTGAGACCCCCCTGCAGTGCTGGTCCAGCTCTGGGTCCTCAGCACAGGACACACATGGACCTGCTGGAGAGAGGCAGAGGAGCCCCAGAAATGATGCGAGGCTGGACCAGCTCTGCTGGGAGGACAGGCTGAGAGAGCTGGGGTGTTCAGCTGGAGAAGAGAAGCTCTGGGGAGACCTTAGTGCGGCCTTTCAGTGTTTAAAAGGGGCCTGTAAGAAAGGTGGGGACAGACTTTTGAGCAGGGCCTGTTGTGACAGGACAAGGGGTGATGGTTTTAAACTGAAGGAGGGAAGATTCAGGTTGGACATAAGGAAGAAATTGTTACCCCTGAGGGTGGTGAGAGCCTGTCCCAGGTTGTCCAGAGAGGTGGTGGATGAACCATCCCTGGAGACATCCCAGGCCAGGCTGGACGGGGCTCTGAGCAACCTGAGCTGGTGAAGATGTCCCTGTCATGGCAGGGGTGGCACTGGATGAGCTTAGAATGACCCTTCCAACCCAAACTGTTCTATGATTCCGTGAAACAGTAATAAAGAGTTCTGGTTGGGATTGTGGCTTATTGGAGAGCTTTCAGCTAATGCAGAAGTACTGCTGATTTCTTTCTAATTTTGGACGTTTCTGTTTTCTTAGTAGTTTTGAGGCCCTTTATTTCATCTTGGGTACCAAAATGTTGCCTCCACCTATTTGGAATGGCTTCGTTTTTTTAAGGTCTCTGAAGTGCTTTGGTTTGTAGTGCTTGTTTTGCTGAAATGAAGCAGCATTGGCTTTTCTGTATGTCTTATGCACACCCACCTATTAGAAATATGGCCAATTAGCTTGTCTGCTGGTCTGATCGATGGTAATGAACAGTCACAATTAACATCTTCTGTCAGACCTGGAGAAAGACATGTGTTACTTGAAATAAATCTACATAAACTTAGTTGGTCTTTCGTTAAATCAAATTTCAGCTTTATTGTGTGTAAAGTATAACAATGAGGTCTCATGTCCTGTATCTAGTTATTAATTTTAATGGGTTTTTGCTTATGAGTTTATCTTGTTGTCCAAGGCAATCCTTTATTTTTTTTCTCTTTTTGTTTTGCACTTTTCGCCTTCCTTTCAGTCTTTTCCTGAGGTGCTGGATACGGGTGCTCTCTAAAATACCTAGAATTCCTAGGGATTAAAGATATATTTTATTTTATTTTTGTTTGAACTGTGTTGTTATTGCCTCATAGTGACCTGGCATGATGCGACACTGATGGTGGAATCCAATGTATTGGCAGATCCTACATCAGGCCCTTACAGTGAACTTCAAAGGGCATCTTTTTACAGGAAGAAAAATACCATTTTTCAGGTATTGCCCTGATCATGCCTTGGGTTTTTAGCCCAATTATTGGCTCACTTTGAGATTTATACTGCGAAGGAGAGAGAAGAGAGAGAAAATTTTAAAAAAAATTAAAATTATGTTCATGTTTCCAAAAGGATGAGAAAATATCCTGAAAGCTTATTGATGAAGTAAAAATGAAATCCTTTAGTGCAGCTCATCGCACAATGCCAGAGTTGTGCAGTGGCTGCAGTTAGTTTGGAACAAATTTAGTTCTTCTCTGCAAGCTTCTTCATTACCCTCTCAAACGTACAAATGATGCAGTGAATTTTATTTTTTTTGAGGGCCTGGCAAGGTGGCTAATTAGGGGAAAAATACAGTGTAGTGATGTCCAACCATAGCAAACGTAGGATGCTGTAACTAGCGCACTTTCATAACCTTCATTAAGGAAGGTCCAAAGCTCTTGGCTCCGTTTGAAGGCATCTGCAATTTGACTTCTGAGCACAAAAATAGTCAAAATGAGTTCATCCATGGGTAATTTTCTAACAATTATGTGCTGCATCTCTGTAGCAGGAAGAAATGAACAGTAGCATGATTTTTTTGCGAAGAATTGAGTGTATTGAACCAAGTGCGAAGAGAAGGGACAGCTTCTAGAAACCCCGCACAGGGTCTGTCTGTGGCTTTTGGTGGATGTTGATGTGGTTTATGTAGGACAGAGGGTGCCGAGTGAAATCCTTGCTTTGTGCCCCAGGGCTGCCTTCACTTCAGAGCTGGTTTCTTAAGAAACTGTTTGTGTCCAGTTGCGCTGGATCACTGCAGACCTGGATTTGGGTTTTAGACATTATGTGTTGTATAATTTCAAGGAGGAAACCCATCAAAGAAACTGGAGGGAGACAGAAATACAAGCAGAAAAATTATGCGTTTATTTAGTTATCACAGTTTTGCTGTAAAGCCTTGAAAAAAAATCAGCTCTAAACTCAGTAAGTAATTTTTGTACCAGCAGCTGCCCTGTTTGGTTGCATCTCTGCACCAAACATGCTGAATTTGGGCCTTCGCCTTCTTCTTTCTTGGAAGGAGAGAGAGGCTGGGATGATGGAAATACTTGTTACTCGAATTCACCCTTTTCACTAAACCCTCACATTTTAAGGGATATGAACTGCTAGTACAGAGAGATCCTATGTCCAAAGTGTTGCCGGCGGAACCTCCAGGAATAGGCAGCATCTGATTTTTAGAAGACAGAATTAAATTCACCTTCCTGGCTTTCTGGTTGACCTGTACTGGCTTATGTCATTGGTGTGAGTGACTTCAGTCCCCTCAAGGCCAGGATTGATCAAGAGTTTTAGAAAACAAGCAGGACAGCTTTCTGCATCGATGATGGACTCATTTGGAGATGCAATTATTTATATCAGGGTGGCTGGGTCTGGCTAGGTTAGGAGCTTACCCGTCGCATGCTCTCAGGAAGATGACATCTTTGCCTGGAAGGCTTATAATCTGCTTTTCAAAAGCTTCTGTTGTACAAGGAAACGGGCTGTTAAATAACAGCATTGTGGTGTTATAGAGATTACCCAACACGTACCATCGTAGGGCACGGAGTTCTGGAGAGCACTTCTGCTGACGTCCGTGCTGGTTGCTGATTCAGAGCAGAGAGAGATGTTCATCCATCTGTGATGCTCTTCAAGAGGATGCTCTTCACTTCCACTGGTGTTGTGATGAAGATGACGTTACAGCTTCTAAGTGTGTGTTTGAAGGGCCAGACCTTAAGTGACCTAGAACAGTTTTAAAATGCCGTTTCCTCTGCAAAACTGCATTTTCAACACAGATCTGGCCAGTTTTTCAAGTTTATTTAACTTGCGTTTGGGGTCAGGTTCTTGGAAAAGGAATGGATGTGCCTCGTCTCTGAGTAGCCACATGTAGCCCTGGTGGGATTCACTTAGGCTTTGATCTTCTAGAAGAGTGAAACTTGGTCTTCTGCCTCTGTAGGGGCTAGAGATGAGGCAGGAGTGAGATAATAGAATCATAGAATAATTTCAGTTGCAAGAGACCCTCAGAATCATTGAGTCCAACCGTAACCTAACTGTAGTGCTAATTCCTCCAGGGATGGTGACTCCACCACTTCACTGGGCAGTCTGTTCCAATGCCCGACAGCCTTTTTCAGGAAGAATATTTTCCTGACATCCAATCTAAACCTCCCCTGGTGCAACTTGAGGCCATTTTCTCTTGTCATATCACTTGCTACTTGGGAGAAAAGACCAACACCCTCCATGCTCCAACTTCTTTTCAGGTAGCTGTAGACAGATATTCCACTTTTGGGGCTGGGATTATCTCTCCATGGGGTTAAGCCCAGTAGCAACTGTCTGAATGTTGAGAATGGGACAGCCATATTGAAGTGAGTTCTAAAACTCAATGGAAATCTCAGTTTTACTGAAAAGAGGCAAGAAGTGCCTTTAGTCTTGTAATCAAACAGCAGACCCTGTGTCTTCTCTGGGTTAGGATTCTGCTGTGCCAGAGTTTGGTGCACAGGAAAGACAGGAGAAGACCTTGGTCATGCTGGTCCTCTTCTACAGAGGTGGAATACTGTTGTATTCCAGATGTGTTTGCTTTCATTAGCCCAGATTCATGCAAAATGAACTCTTAATTGATTAGCTGGGCAACACCAGTGTCATCTTGCCCTTGTTGTCCTGCCCTTTTTACATTGATAGCTTAGCTGAGGTAGTCCAACCTGCCCTTTCCAGTCTCCCTTAGCTCGAGAGATGATTTACAACTCAACACACTTTGCTTTTCTATTCCTTGTATGTTTGCATCCCTGGCGAGACTGCTTATATGGGTGTGGGTTCAATTGCTGCCTGATGTGGTGTCTTGAGCTGGGACTCGCATTGTGTCCGCCCAGGAACCCTTCCTTAGGCTGGTGGTGTTGCATCACCCTTTGGTTTTTCTGGTTCAACTGTCTTTAGTTTGAACACCACGCACTTTATTTCCTTATGACTGCTGGAGTCTCTGAAAACAAATATTGAGCATTACCCAGCAGAGAGAGGATCATCTTGCAGTGTTATCCTGAGGAAACCTGAAGTTACTTGGCGGGGAAACCTGAGATGTTGAAAGCAACCCAAGAAAATAGAGTCATTGAATCATTTTAGTGGGAAGAGACTGTCAAAATCATAGAGTTCAACCGTTAACACTGCCCATGTCCCTGAGAACCTCATCTCTACCTCTGTCCAACCCCTCCAGGGATGGTGACTCCAGCACTGCCCTGGGCAGCCTGTTCCAATGCCCCACAGCCCTTTGGGGAAGAAATTGTTCCCACATCCAACCTCAACCTCCCCTGGTGCAACTTGAGGCCGTTTCCTCTGCTCCTGGCGCTTGTTCCTGGGGAGCAGAGCCCGACCCCCCTGGCTCCAAGCTCCTTTCAGGCAGTTCAGAGATCAGAAGGTCTCCCCTCAGCTCCTGTTCTCCAGCTGAACCCCCCAGCTCCCTCAGCCGCTCCCATCACACTTGTGCTCCAGCCCCTTCCCCAGCTCCGTTCCCTTCTCTCAACTCGCTCCAGCACCTCAAGGCCTTTCTTGGTGTGAGGGGCCCAAAACTGCCCCCAGGATTTGATGTTTGTTCTCCCCAATGCACAGCACAGGGCTGGTCACTGCCCTGGGCCTGCTGGCCACACTATTCAGGTCAGCTTGGATGGGATCTCCAGATCTTTGTGGCTGCTGCTCCCTGCTGACAGCTCTGAGCATTGGGAATATTTTGTACAAAAGCTCTTTCAGCTCGACCTTGTGTGACCCAGCGCTGGGCTGTGCAAAAGGGTGTGATGGGGATGTTGCCTCAGTCTTCTCCTAGACAAGTCAGACTTTGATTGGGAGCTTTTTTTGGAGGATAATGCGCCTTTGTTGAACAAAAAGAAAAATGAAGTAGTATTGATGTGTGGCTGGAGCCAGAGGAATTCAGTAGCGAGATACCGGAGCTGTATGAAGGTTGTTCCTGACATTTGTTCTGACTATTTTTCCCCAAAGCTTTGCCGACCTGAACATGTATGGTCATCAGCTAATAAGAAAAAAAATTATTCTCAGATACCTTAAAGTCTTCAGCAGCTTTTTCTACTTATTGTGTGTTTATTATGTATTGTGTTTTTTTAATCTATTATGCGTGTTTCTTGCATGGTACATTTAGGCCCTTTTTCTTAATTATACTGCTTTCCAAACCCTGAGTAATTCTTGAAAATCATGGGTTATGAATGCTCGTTGATGGAAACTTAATGATCCTGGTGGTGGCAGAGATGAGTGGAAAAACTGGATGTTACACCTGAAAGCACAATTGGGGGAAAAAAAAAAAAAAAAAAAAAAACCCCTATTTTATTTTTGTATATCACAAACCCAAACNCACATTTTAAGGCTAGCTATACTGTGCTGGTTTTGTGGAAAAACAAAATATTTGTCCTGACTCTGTATTGTTTTTAAACAAACCCAAATTCTGTTACAGGAATTCAACAGTAAGGTTTTTGAAATAAAAGTTGAGTCCTTACCTGTGAGAGCTGTAGGGATAAATTATCTATGCTTAAGGCTATTTTTTTTTTAATTGTTGTTAAAACTTACTAGAACATTTGTAATTAGAGAAATCTGATTCTTAGACTGGGTAATAGATTACTTTATTGAATGAGTAGATCTGAAAATAAAATGTGTGCTACAGAACCTGTGGTCTAGTTGTTCTCCGTGGTGTGGATAATACCATGGTTTATGGACTTTCTTCTTTCTAGAATGACATTGTAATCATTTTTTTCATAGAAAAGTAGGACAATGAAGAGCTGTTCAGGTGTTTTAGGTAGTTCTGGGTATAACCTGTGGATAGAGAATTGGCATCACAGTAACAATCACTTTCTGGAGGTCTCCAACAAGCCACTGTTGGGAGGACCACACTGGTGAGCGAATCTCTCATACACTAATTTTCCACCAGACCTCATGTCGAATGCTGTGTGTGAGAACGACCATCAGTGTAGTCAAACGCATTGGTTGTCTTCGGACTTCAGTAAGGTGTGATTATGCTGGTGCTCCAGTGTAACTGGCTACTACGTAATCTGCAAAATAAGAGGTTTTGACTCCTTAATATCTCTAAACCTCCATCCCAGCATTCTTGCTGACACTGCTTCATAAACTTTTCCGCTTACTACTAATCTCTCATTGCCTTTTTTTTTTTTTTTTTCCTCCTTATAGTTGGCACCAGAAAACACTCTGATGTCTTTCCAGAAGGCAGTGGAACAGAAGCTGTATGGAGTCCAAGCTGATGTTGTACTGAGGTAAGCCAGAGTGCTGGTGGGTCTGAGACTTTCATAGAATCATTTTGGTTGGAAAAGACCCTCAAGATCATCAAGTCCAACCATAACCCACCCCTGGCACTGCCCCATGTCCCTGAGAACCTCATCTCCGTCTGTTCAACCCTTCCAGGGATGGTGACTCCAGCACTGCCCTGGGCAGCCTGTTCCAATGCCCCACAGCCCCTTGGGGAAGAAATTTTTCCCAATATTCAATCTAAACCTCCCTTGGTGCAACTTGAGGCTGTTTCCTCTTGTTCTGTCACTTGTTATGTGGGAGAAGTGGATGACCCAAACCCTGCTGGTGTTTCTTTCCTATCTGGTGTATCTGGTTGTTATCACTTTTTCCCATTTAAAAGGGCTCTCATGATAAATGTATCTCATAACTCTTGCCTGTTTCTATTTGTGATGCACAGATGCTACTAACTATTTCACTGAGATGATGATTAAAGGTGAAGCTGTCTAGGTAGGAGAACCTGGATACCTCTGTCATGAAGCTAATCTTTATTTCCTTCAACCTGATCTAGTCAAAGATGTCCCTCCTCACTATATTTATTAAAATCCCTTCTGATTGCAGCAGTGTGGTGTGCTGCTGAGGATGCCGTTGCTGTGTCAGCACGTTGCTTTGGGTTGGTAGTTGGCACAGTACATGCTAGAAATAGCAAATATAAAAATGCCGGTGACCTTTGTGATAAGGGACTTCTGCAGGCAATGGTGAAGCTGAGGCAGCATTTTCTCCATCATCTAAAACTGGTTTTTGTTTTCCCTCCAGCTTTGGGGCTGAGTGATCTGGGTTGTCTCCTAATTCAAACGGGGTTTGCATTTTAATCCCTTCTCCTTTCCGGGCTTTATCTGAGTCTCCTATTATGAAGATGGGCTCCTTGATTTAGAAAATGTCATTATAATTAGGCTGTCTGTGCTGGGGTTATCTTGATTTCTGAGCATGGACAACTGTCCCCCTGCCCTTGATAGAAACCCTGTGTGGTGTTAACACTGATCCAGTCACAGAAAATTGGGCTGGAAGAAAGTTTAAAGATCTTTTTAGTTTTCCCAGAACCATTGTTCTGTGATATCTAGGTGGCTTAAAAACACAGGGCATGCGTTTGGCTATTTAGTTTCATCAGACAGGCAGGTTTTCTTTAAGATGCATGAACTTAACTCATCTGAGCGCAGCTGTTTCCTGAAACCAGTTTTCAATTGGAAAAGGCAATTTCAGAGTGATTTTTGTTGCTTGGAGCCCTTGCATCTTGCTGAAAGCCTGTGAACATTAAGTACCCAGGTACCCTGAGAGCTTTTGAACATCTTGCTCATCATCTGCTGTTAACAAAGAAAGAATACTTCGTGCTTGTGTCTGTGCACACAGGGCATGGAAAACCTCTGACATTACTGGGGGCTACAGACACAGCAGAAAGCTGTGGTTAGCATGAGCATTCAGAGTGGGTGTTCTTGTTCAAGCTGAGTTTGGCACTCCAGAAGTTTTTGAAAGGGTACTGGAGTGATGAGGAGGGAGGGATGGATTAGATTATGTCAGCATTTGAATGATTGCAAACATCTAGCAGGTATCCAAGAGACTTTTTCTTCTGATTGCATCTCATTTCAAGTGGTTTTGGGGATGCTGGGTATGTGTTAAGTTGGTAGAGATCTTCACAATGATAGGATGAGAGGAAAGGGCCTCAAGTTACACCAGGAGATGTTTAGTTTGGGTATTAGGAACCATTTATTGCAGGAAAGGGCTGTCAAGCATTGGAACAGGCTGCCCAGGGCAGTGGTGGAGTCACCATCCCTGGAGGGGTTGAACAGACGTGGAGATGAGGTTCTCAGGGACATGGGGTAGTACCAGGGGTGGAGTAATGGGTGGACTCGATGATCTTGAGGGTCTTTTCCAGCCAAAATGATTCTATGATTTTGACGTGAAGCTGTGAGAGAGGCTGGAGTGGTAACGGGTATTTTTCTAGTACCGTGTACATGGTTGTGCATCTCCACCCATAACGGGGCCTCTGTCTGTCTTTGCAGCTACGACGGAGTGCCGTTTCTGATGCATGACAAGACACTCAGGAGAACAACCAACGTGGAGGAAGTGTTTCCAGAGCGGGCCTACGAGCACTCCTCTATGTTCAACTGGACCGACCTGGAAAAGCTCAATGCTGGAGAGTGGTTCCTACAGGTGCGTGTGGCCATGGAGTGGGTGTCCTGGAGCCATGGGGTGAAAGCTCATGCGTAAACCCTCTTTGAGGTGGAGAGGTGTAGATCCATCTCCTTGGTGGAGTGGTCTGAAGTGCAGCTGGACCAAGAGTCCAAGAACCACGTTTAGTTCTGTCTTCTACTAAACTTAAACTTGGTCTGAAAGACATATTGTCTTTCTGTGCCTTTTCCACCACCTGGAAGGAGGAACCTTAATGCCTGGTTGACACCACAAAGAACTTCATGACCCCCAGGAGGCTGAATGTGATTATGAAGAGAACAGAAAAGACAGCGTGTTACATGCTGCTTCTTTTTCTTAAATTTGCTTTTGGAGACAGTTCTCTTTACAAAGAAAAAGCAAGAAATTCAGTCTTCAAAGCCCAGGGGGGAAGAATTGTGGGATGGCCTTGACCCACCTCCCAGCCAGCTTGCAGATGGGATTTCTTTTTGCCAAGCTGCTCTCTCAGTAGTGCCTGTAACCTCCTGAATGTCCTTAAGTTAGGAGCCCACCTCTTCCAACAGCCTGTAACTCTCCTCTGATCACTTTTAGTTATATATTAATAATAAGTTGTCTTTTTTATGTTTGGATTCTGAAGAATCCTTGGTGATCATGTACATGGTGTGAGAAAATACATTTTTTGGTTACTACCTTGGAAAATCACATTATGGTCCTATAGCTTTGCTCTCCTCCTGGAAATGGGGTGACGGGCCCAGCACACCTTGCTTGCAGTAAGAATATGTGACCTCCACTTGGGTAAGGAAACTGAGGCACAGAGAAACACTTCAGCAAGCTGCAAGGTGGGCATGGAGTATAGCTGTTGGCCTTTGCCACTGTTGCCAAGGTGGGATAGAAAAGGGTCTTCACCTGTATTGGAGGAGTCTGGTCTTTGTGGCACTGATGGGAGATGCACTTTGCTTTCAGAACGACCCTTTCTGGACTGCCGGGTCTCTCTCAAGGTCTGACTACTTGGAAGCTGCCAACCAGTCAGTCTGCAAGCTGGCAGATATGCTAGAAGTGATCAAGGACAACACGTCGCTCATCCTGAACTTCCAGGACCTGCCACCAGCTCATCCCTACTACAGCACTTACATCAACATCACCCTGGAAACCATCTTGTCGTCGGGAATTCGACAACAGGCTGTGAGTTCTCTGGGGTTGGTGATGTTTCCAAAATAGCTCTCTTTATGAGTTCTCCAAATCCTTAAGTGTCTCATTTGATCCATTTGAATTCCTGATTTGAAATGTCACCTCATGCCAAGAAGTCATG
This sequence comes from Pampusana beccarii, assembly GCA_013399365.1. NCBI lineage: Eukaryota > Metazoa > Chordata > Aves > Columbiformes > Columbidae > Pampusana > Pampusana beccarii. The sequence continues at coordinate 239,360 of VWYH01010176.1, read as the reverse complement.
CTGGGGGGAGACTGTGCCTGCAGGCTGGTAGTTCCAGATGCTTGGTAGCAACTTGGGCTGTACTCATGGTAGTATAGCGAGTGGATGGAGGAAAGAGATTGTTCTTCTTGCTTGGCAATCATGTGTTCAGTGTAGGGCTCACCAATCACCTCTCTAGTACAGGTGAGGAGGATGTTGAGAAGTTAGACGCAAGCTCTTCACTGGCTTGTGTTTCAGGAGAATGAGGGAGAATCATCATGAATTGGAACGGGAGAGGTTTTTGCTGGATGTAAGGAAACCGGTTTTCCCTGGGAGGGCAGGCAAGTGTTGAGAAGGGGCCAGGAGAGATTGAGGGATCTCCATCCCTGGAGCTTTTCAAGATGCAACCGGACAAAGCCCTGAGCACCTTGTTTGAAATCAGTGCTAGGCCCAGTTTGTGTTGGAGTAGAGATCTTCTGAGGTCCCTTCACACTGAGCAATTTGATAAGAGCCTCAGATATGGGATAAGAGGTTGAGACCCAGAAGCTGATTGTGGGCAGCAGAGAGCCCTTCCTCTCTCCTTAGCTTTAATGCTTCTTCCTGGGCTGAGCAACTGTTTCATCCTTGAGTCAACCTCTGCTTGGAGGAAAAATGGGTGTCCTGGAGCTGAGAGGTTTTCAGCAAGAGGAGGTCTGTGTACCTGCAAGGATCACTTCCAGAACCATAGAAAAATAGAATTATTTTGTTTGGAGGAGACCTGTAAGATCATTGAGTCCAACTGTTAACCCAACCCTGCCACTAACCCTTGTCCATGAGAACCTCATCTCCACGTCTGTTCAACCCCTCCATGGATGGTGACTTCACCACTGCCCTGGGCAGCCTGTTCCAACGCCCGACAGCCCCTTCCAGGAAGTAAATTTTTACTAATATCCAACCTAAACCTGCCCTGGTGCAATAGTTGAACATAGACATGGGGTTGTGAAGTGGTATTTCTCACCCAGGTTTTAACTTTCCCTGTTGAAAATACATAGGGTTACATCCAGGCTGCTCTGATGCTTTGGTAAATGAGTGTCACAGAATTATTAAACGTGCATTACAGCAACGCAATGCCTGGTGGTGCTGCTGGGATCATCTGGTTGGTCCCAGCCTCCACATAGCACAAGCCATAATACTGCCCAGCTTGGTTCCTGCATCCACGTTACACCTGGCAACTGAATGTGTTAGCAGTAATTAATTTGATGCGCTTTCAGAACATGCTGTGTACTTAGGGAAATCCTTGCCCTGTGTTGGAGTAGATGCAGCCCTGATAAAAAAGGTGATTAAAGCTAATCTTAGCCATGGGATCATGGGAGGCTTCTTCTGCACTGTCAATTTTAACCTTGTGTCCTTAGTTCTCTCTGTGCCCTGAACTGGGGAGGGAGGACAGGTCCTCAAGGACGAACCATGTTTCTTCTCATGAGCCCTTGGTCTGATCCCTTTGTATCTCAACCCTTTTCACCTCTAAGATCTTGTGCATTCCAGCCCTTGGGGCTGACAGATAATCTTGAAATGCATTTGAATAGATATATGGCAGACTGTAAGTGTCTCCTAGACAATTTGTATGACAAGCGAGGCAGCATCTCGTGATTTTTTTTTTTTCCACTTCTATTTGGGTGTAAACTGGCTGTTTTGTGCCACCAGCTTTGTGAACAGCCTTTGCTGTAGCCATCCTCTGTCTCGCTTCCTCTGCAGGTGATGTGGCTGCCGGACACGGAGAGGCAGCTGGTGAGACAGATTGCACCAGGTTTCCAGCAGACTTCTGGCCTCAAGCTGGACGCGGAACGCCTGAGGGAGAAGGGCATCGTGAAGCTCAACCTGCGTTACACCAAGGTCACGAACGAGGATGTCAGGTACAGCCTTCTGTCGGGACACTGCCTGATAGCTCGTGTGCTCTGTGGCAGGTGTCCAGAGCTCCGTGCATCCTTCCTAAACTCATCTGTGTGCATCCCTGGCCTAGCAGCATCTTTTCCGATCATCCCAGGCTGTCTTATCCGCACAGAGGCATCTTTTTCAGGTGGACTTGCTCTTGAAATGAGCTGTGCAATCTTATCCCTACCAATCACCCAGAATCCAGGTTGTTCCCAGGAGCACAGAGCTGACTCTAATAACTCTACACACTAACTCAGTATATGATGATCCTCTTGGAAATACAAATATATGATTCGTCTGATTCTTATTACACTGTCAGCTCTGGAAAAAAGTGAAGGTTTTTCACACCAAGTACCTCCAAGTGCTGTTTCATCCTCATTAGCAGCTGCCCTTTGCTTCTGTTCGTCTGCTTCAGAGTTGCTGCCACAGAATTTCGATTAGTCCAAAGTCTGGATAAGCTTTCAGAAATTTTTCTTTGCGGAAAATTCACTGGTTTCATTACTGTCCTTTTTGAGCTATTTAGGCTGCTCAGGTCTCATCTTTAATGAGCCTGGCACAGCGTGGGGTTTCTCTTGTACTCGATCCTGTATTTGACCCATGCAGTGTGTTAGCTCCCAGCTTTAGCCCCCTTCTTGGAAAGGGCAGATTGTCTCTAGTAGAGCTTTTATATTTTTTTAGAGCTTGAATTTTTTCCCCAAAGAAATACTTGACAATGAAACCAATTTGCAGAATAAAGGTATCTTCAAAGGCTTTGTCTTGTTATATATTTGAGCTGGGAGTAGGGAAGAACTGAGCCCGCAGTGCTTTGAGAGTGTTGTCTAATTTAACATAATCCAGTGGTGTCATTCCATGGCTGCCAGGAACTGGTCTAGTTGCTCACCCTTAAAACAGAGTCTGTGCTTTACCTGCAGGATAATGCCTGCCTGTTTTTCCCTTACCTATTTGCTCTGTCTCATGGAGAGGAGCATATGCCAACTCTCATCTAACCCAGACCATCAGCCCCAATCTCTCATCAATGCCACCTCACAACCTCCAAACTCAGACCTGCTACCTGAGTGTTGCTTGAACCCTGAAGGCCTGGTGGTGTTCAGTCAAATGTTGTTGCGGTCATAGGATGATTTTGGTTGGAAAAGACCCTCAAGATCATTGAGTCCAACCATTCCCCCACCCCAGCACTGCCCCATGTCCCTGGGAACCTCATCTCCGTCTGTCCAACCCTCCAGGGATGGTGACTCCAGCACTGCCCTGGGCAGCCTGTTCCAATGCCCCACAGCCCTTTGGGGAAGAAATTGTTCCCCAGATCCAACCTCAGCCTCCCCTGGCGCAACTTGAGGCCATTTCCTCTTGTCCTAGCATGACATTTGGTTTGCAGCTGACAGCTCTTGTACACCAGCTTGCAGCTTTAGCTTCTTGGAAAATGACCTTGGGATGCTGGAAGCTGTAACTCTGTGACCGTCCTCAAAACAAGGGCATGGGAGTTACAGGAATTGATGTTGGAACTGCAGTCTGACAGTTTTTAATTAAGTAAATTGTCTATGATGTCTTACAGGCGTCTGAGCCAGATGTTAATTTTACATCAACATGATGAGGTGGGTGTTAGAAAAACATGATGTGCCCGTCATTCGTGAGGAAGTATCTGAGATGGGCTGCGGTCTGGGTCAGGCAGCATCCAAGGAGGGAAGAATGCTTTCAAGTTCCAACCATTTGATTGCAGTGCCCTTGGGTTGCTTATGAAGTGAGCGTGCCTTGTTAAAAAAACTATTTTGTGCAATTCAGACCAAATAAATCTAGTCAAGATTACAACAGTGGCTGATGGCAGAAGTTGACCTCTTGGAGAGGATTTAAAAAGGGCTTTTAAGAAAGTTGGGGACAAACTTTTGAGCAGGGCCTGTTGTGATAGGACAAGGGGTAATGGTTTTAAACTCAAAGAGGAGAGATTCAGGCCAGACATGAGGAAGGAATTGTTGCCCCTGAGGGTGGTGAGAGCCTGGCCCAGGTTGGGCAGAGAGGTGGTGGATGAACCATCCCTGGAGACATCCCAGGCCAGGCTGGACGGGGCTCTGAGCAACCTGAGCTGGTGAAGATGTCCCTGCTCATGGCAGGGGGGGCACTGGATGAGGTTTGAAGGTCACTCCAACCCAACTGTTCTGTGATTCTGTGATTCCATGAGGGTCTGAGGTTTGCGGGACGACTCACATCTCACTCTGTCTGTCTCCTGGCAGGGACTACGCCATGGCAAACCTGAGTGTGAACCTCTACACTGTGAACGAGCCCTGGCTTTACTCCATCCTGTGGTGTGCTGGCGTCCAGTCGGTCACCTCCGACAGCTCCCACGTCCTTCGCAAGGTGCCTTTTCCCATCTGGCTCATGGTAAGCGTGATGTCTGAGAAGGTGCTGTGAACCCCTGGAAGGTAGAGATGCAGTGATGGGTGGAGAGGTGGCTGTTGACCACTGCAACCATGTGTCTAGTGGGTTTCTCCAGGAAAGTTTGGTTGAGTGCCTATTTGGCTTCAGGGTTTTCCCCCTCTGTATTCCTGAGCCCTGAGATTGTAATAGATTGATGCTCCTCTTGCACAGTCCCTTCAGATGGCCTCATCTCTCCCCATACAGAGTTTAGGAGCCTTGGACGCTGTGTTGCACACCCCATTTAACCCACATGATTTTTCTATTTTTATCAAATGGAAAAAAACCTTTCCAGACAGCTGAGCAGCTGTTGAGTTGCAGCAGAAGCAGGCACGCAGGTGAAGCAGCAAACCTGGCTTCTGTGTTTTGGCCAGGCCACAAAACTAGCTTTTTACCCATTTTTAATACCAAATGAGGACGAGCTTTACCTCTGGCTACCCCATTGCTGAACAAGAAACAACCAGAAACCAAAGGCAGCCCCCTTACCCATCATGTAACCTATAAACTCTCTGAAAACTCCCCCAGCACTTTGAGTCTCTGAACTAAACAGAAATATTCATGTTGGACTGGAGGGGAAACACTGAAGTGGTTGCATCAGAGTATTCCCAAAACAAGAGTTCAGCTGTGGCAATGTAAGTGCTTTTGATGGAGAGGATATTTTTTGATGGCAGATGCTGTTGGGGGTAGGACAGGAGGCAGCTATTTTACCTGCTACCCTGGCAGATCTGCTTCGAAAAGCGAAAAATAAGATGAGCAGAAGGAGAATTTAATGTTGATGAGTTATCTGCATCTTTATCTGGGGACAGAACCTCAAGACTGTGGCCTGGAAGGATGAACATCCATGTACAATATCCTTAGTCTTAGCTTAACCTACTGTTTGCGTCTGACTACACAAATTCATGAATTGGAAGTGGTTTTATACAGACTGAATCTGTTGGCAGAAGAGATTATTCTCATCTGGATCGTGCTGCTGCAAACATCTGTCCTCCGCTCCAGCTGGCAGAAGCTGTGTGCACATCACCGGCAGCTTATTTTTTTCCTCCAAAAGCCTCTTTGCTGATATTTGGAGCCTTCCATCGAGAGCCCTCCCATCTGCTGGATTTCCAGATCAGCTTTCTGCTGTGAATGCACACTATTATATCGCCGGCAGTGTAAAAATTCCTTGATTTCCTATGTATTGAAGTGTTTGGGTGATGTAATCTAACCAGCTTTGCCCCCTCTGTGACATGGGGGATGGTTTGGGTGCCAAGTGTCCTTGGGGGCTTTGCTGGGATTTATTGCCAGCTGAACAGTGCGAATCTCGTCTGCTCCATTCACATTTAAAATTGCAAAAATACATTTAACTTGTGTTTCGTTTAAATAAAAAGAGGAAAGAAAAAAAAAAAAAAGGAAGGAAAAGTGACAGCCTCTCCCTCTTCTACTCTTGATGGAAAACTACTGGTAAGAACAGAGGCAATCAGACATGGCATACAGGAGGGTTTTGTAAAGCTTAGGCTGGGGTTCAGCCCCCAAATTGATGTCTTTAAAGCTGGAGCCCAGTGTGGGACCCTTCTCTGCGTTTTTGTGGTGTCACCTTCAAAGCAAAGGTTTGAGTTGCTGTCTGCCCACTCACACTGAATTAATGAAGGTTTGATGGGCTGCAGTTGTGAGGATTAGAGGAAAAGGACTTATTTGGGGTCAAGTTTATTTAAAAAAAAAAAAA
>VWYH01010176.1:194112-233341 GCA_013399365.1 Pampusana beccarii | reverse complement strand
TCAAGTTTATTTAAAAAAAAAAAAAAAAAGACACTGAAACAGCCCTGTCTGAAAAAAGGGGATCTGCAGGGCAAATATAGCAAATTTCTGTGTGTATCTTGGTGTGGATGGAGCAGAACAACAAGTTGTATCTGCAGTAGATGTTTGCTGACCTGTGCTCCCTCCTCTGCAGGGCTGAGGAGGCACCTGCTCACTGGGCACTCCAATAATGATGTGTGTGGGGTGCATATATTTGAAAAAATCCAGTTTTCCTCTTTTGATCACCTCTAAATTCCATTTTTATCATTTATAAGACCTTGATTTTGTACCAAAAACTTCTAGCTTCGAGTTTTCTGCAGAACTTGAAAAAAAAAATCTGTAATACGTGTAATCGGGTGCTGGTGTTTACCTAGAAAGTTGTGTTCATGTCTACCTATTGCCTGGAGTATATCGTAGGAAATGCAACTTTTGCCCCACAGTAAAACCCACTATTTTGGGTCTTAAGTTGTGGAATACCAACACTTGCATAAATTGAAAATTTGTGTGTGTAGATTTTGTTCTAAATTAGAACGCTCTTGACTTTTCACTCAAAATACTTACTTACAGTGACACCCTCCTGCCAAGAAAATGGGAAACATTAATTTTGTGTTTGTTGGTCTTAATAGATCCAGCAAATGTAATACTAAATGTCAGCCTTCTGTAATTAAGCTGGAAAATATGGGGATTTAATCTCCATCAGTAGCATTGCCTAATTAAAGCATTGCCCTGCTAATTCTGTGGTGCACTTTCAGAAGAGAAATTGAGATGCACAAGGAGTTACTGAACAGAAAACCAAGTTATTCTCTGCTGGGAGACGGAGCAAAGTTGATGGTTCCCAACTGATTTTATCCAGGTCACACTATCATTGTATTGAACACACCTATGTGCATTATATATTCTATTCCTCTAGTGAAATATTATTTGTGTATATTAATGATGGTTGTGGTGGATGTGTCTAGTATGAAATCCCCAACTTTTTTCCTTGTTGGAACTGGTCCAGGTTTGGGATAAGAGGAATCTGTTAGCATCACTGGTGGCTGATGCTGCCGAGCATCATCAGGAGTTGGTTATTATTAGCACTTTTTTGGTTTTTACTAGTGCTGCTTTTTCCTGGGAAGCACAAAAATCAATGTGAAGTAGTGGCGGGTTTGGATGGTGGGTTTAGCTGGTGTGATGACCAATTAGTCTGGCAACTGGAACCAGATCTACCAGTGCCTTAAAGGACAGAAATTGAGAAGTATACACTTAAAACAGCTACTACTAGCACTCAAAATGGACTCTGCATGTCTCATGTGCAGTGTGTACATATTTCTGTGTTTTCCCACAGACCTGGATTTCCAAACAGCACCTTCCCCTCACCTTGAGTTACAGCTGAGATAAGAGACATCCAGCCCACAGAGCTCTGAGAAAATATCAGCACACGAAAGGAGGGAGAGTTTAAAATTGTTCTTGTCTGCAGGGTTTTTTTGTTTTGTTTTGTTTTCTGGTAACGTCATTTTGGGTGACAGGCTAGATTAGAAATGTCATAAACATTGTGATTTATACATGACCCCTGCAGCTCTGTGCTTTTCTTTCTGCCCTGGTGATAACTTCAGAAACGTGATTGTACAAACCTAAAAGGTTTAAGATGTGCTTCTGTTCTTCTTTTTTTTGTCTTCCAGCCTCCAGACGAGTACCACCTAATTTGGATCACATCTGATCTCATTTCATTTATCGTAATTGTAGGAGTTTTTATATTCCAGAAGTAAGTAGTATTGTTACAGCTTGACTCTCCTATATTTGTGACGTGTTTTTTGTTCAGAGCGTGGGGTTGGAGATGGGAGAGGTGAGCACCATGCTCCTCCGGTGTTTGGATCACAATAGCAGGGAAACCATTTATTAGAAAACCCTACAAAGAGTGCAAACAATAATTCCATTTCTGAGATGTGTTATGGAATTGGATGCAGTTTCTGCTTTTTAAGACTAAATGAGAGATCTCAAAATAGTGGTGATAGACGCCATGCTCTGTTCATAAATGCATGTGGGAGAGAAACTGTAAATGCTTTGGGGAAGTGGATGTTGAGAAGGAGATTAAAATGCCTTAAAGGAAGAAGAGATGTTTTGAGATTCCATCATTGTAGTCTTCAAAAAGAACAAGTTAGAGTTCTCTTAAATCAGCTTGTTCCCATTTGGCTGAAGAAACAGAAATATGATTTAGCAAACTGAATCAGTTGCTTAGTTTGATGCATAGAGAAAGTCTCTCAATTTTTCGAAGAAAAGGCAGAGCAAGGATTTGATGAGGACACGGCAGGATCCTTGAAAACAAACGTGGAGCATAAAACCTGGGAGCAGAGCAAGTTAAGACACTGGTAAATCAGGAAGATGGAAATCAGCTTCCTAATGACAGAGCTGCCCAAGCTACCCCTCCTCTTGATTATACTGAAGGAAACCACGGTGTTTTCTCCATGATGTGCCTTTTCTCCTAGGAGGCATTTTAGCTGTCAGTGGTGACAGTGTAATAACCCCCTCTGGGAAAAAAAGTCAGCTCAGAGAGAGCTGTGGTCCCTCCAGCGAGAAGCAGCATCTTTCTCCTGGGAAAACATGTCATTCTGAAAATCCATCCCCTCTTCCCCTGGCTCTATCATCTCATCTGCTTTGGCATACACAAACGCCTGTCCTCAAGACATCAAGGGACTGGCACTTTCCTTCCTTCTTGTATCTGAAATGCCTTTGTGTTAGGAGCAGCAATTTAATTTGCTTCAGCTTCATGAGCTAGTGATTTTGCTGTCACGTTATCCCAGATCATCTACTTGCAGTGATCTCTTTCCTTCCACTGGATGCTTAACTATTCAGATATTTTTTCCATATTACAGTGGGCTATTGCTCCTGCCAGCACCAGCTATGGATTTGACTTTAGGCCAGATGTTTGGTCTGTTTATAATTGTGTCGCAATTAGTGACTTGCACAGTCCCTGTGCCCAGCGGGTCCCCAGTCCCAATGTGGGGCAATGGAGCAAGCAGTAGATTCAAAACTCCCCTCTCAGTTTAAATTTCCTGACAGTTAATGAAACCACTGACCAAGACGAGATTAAAATTTTTTCTAAGAAGTCTTGTGATCTGGATTGTGGCCAATTAAGCCTTTTCTCCAGAAGGGCTGTGTTGTCTGGAAGCTTCCTCCACCGCATCAAATTTGTCAGTTGGTTTAATAAGAAATATCTCTGCTCTTTAGACCCTGTATTTCTCTGTCAGATACAGAAATGCACGGAGGAGTCTGGAGGCAGGGACTGACCTCTCTGAAGAGCAGAACTTGAAGGCCAAGTTGATGAGATATTTACAGTCTTTCACATCACCTCCCAAAGTCAGGTTTAGATGGCTTTTCTGAATCAGACTCAGGAGACCACAGCTGAAAAAGTTAAACTGATTCAACCTATTAAATGGGAGCCCTAGATCCCAAAGCAGAATGAAATGGTGTTTGCTTGGAGAGAGGGAGAAGTCACAAGCTACGTGGAATTGGCGATAGGCGGACTCTTCCTCTCTGCACTGATTGAATTTCTTCTGGTTTGGAAGAGGTTTGATGGAGTAAGGCAAGAGGAAGCAGGGTAAGGAAGGAAAGCGTTATTGCAGGACTTCTCCTCCACCCTCAGTGTAAATGTGATGCAGGTGAGAAGAGCTGGGAGCTGCCACCAGCTTTCCTCAAGATCCATCAACCTGGAGCACTGAGCTGCCTGCCCGTCCTCTGGACCTGACGGAGAAAGGCAGATGCTCAGAGACGTCTTGCCACATGGGATCCATAGTAGCAGGGTCAAATGTCTTCTTTTGGATCACTCCCTTGGGACAACTCAACCCAAAGTCAGTAGAAGGAAGGAGGAGAAAAATCTAGCACCAGAAGCTGGACTTTCTGCAGCAAAGGGCTTGTTCTTCTAAGAGTCTTGTGCCATTTCCCTGCCTTTCCAGTTTCTCCACCACATGAAAGGATTTGTAGCATCACTGGGGTCATATCAAAAGCAAATCGTGGCAGAATTGCCTGACAACTAGCTGCTGATGTGATTCAGCTCTGGGAAACGGGGCTTGGCATTTGGCCTTCGGTGTTGTGTCGTGATTGGTTTTATTTGTTTTATTTTCTCACTTTTTTTTTTCTGTTTTCCTTTTCCAAAGTCTTTTTTTTTGGGGGGGGGGCGCAAAACAGAGCTGCTTCCTCCATGCAAGGATGACGGGGGGCGGGTGGGAAAAGAGCCACCGCTTCGATGTGCTCGTCCTGTCTCCTACGCATGGCTTGTGTCTCCTCCGTAGCCACAGGTGGGGATGGCTCCTGCTGTTCTGCTTCAGCCCCCGTGACAGGATCGTGGCAGCCCCTCCGGAGGGGAAATACCAACTGTGATGACTTCTAACCGATCTTTTTGTTTTTTTATTTTGCCTCTTTGCCTTGTTTATTTTCTTACTGCTCTGACTGTTGTGCATGTTCCTCCTCTTTCTCTCTCTGCTGCATTCTGGCATCTCACAGCTATCACATGATCAGGTAATTCTGGTGCTTTCCTCCTCTTTCTCTTTTTATTTTTATTTTTTTTCATTCGACCTTCCTGCCTTTCTTTCTTTCTCCCTCTCTGTGTTTTGGCTTCACTGCAGATGGAAAGGGCAGGACACAGCTTTTCACGATGCTTTCAAACATCTGGCTTCACAGGGGGACCATAAGGGTGTGAACATTGCATGGTCCGTAGTGATGAGCACCACAGGAGCCTGCAGCTGAGGCCAGTAGATGTTTTGAAGGCAATCTGACCTTCTATTGCAACGGTCTAAGCTGCTGCCTTTTGAAACAGCCCTATTCTCACGTCCTGCAGTGTGTTGTAATTGGGAAATTCCCAGCGGATGTAATGCTTTCTCCATGGAAAAAAATCCCACTGCAAAACATCCCACTCCATCCTGTATTTACTGGGGTTTTTTGAGACCAACCTCTTCAAAATTTGCCAATTCTAAAGAAAATAATGTAACTCGTTTAATTATATAAAGTATCACTTCTCTAGCCCTTGGAATGAGTTAATAAAGCTAATAAGTAGAAAGGTTTGGCTCATCAATTGCTGCACTCAGAGCTTGGCATCTTTCAGGAGTCTTTTCCCAGTTACACCACTGTGAAACTGGAAATGCAGCGTGGAAATAAACGGCGTTGCACCCAGCAAGGGGACGAGCCTGGGATGCTGGATTTTGGAGTGCCATCAATTGGAAACCCCGATTTCTCCTTGTATTTGGCTGTTTCCACACCAGTCGTTCTCACCCCGTTGGAGGGAACCGCTGTCACTTTTCTGCAGTAAAGCCTCCACCGTGTCCGTACTCGGACCCAACTCTTCACGTGTCACCTTCTCCGTTCCTTCCGCTGTGTGCCATGGGGTTGTGTAATATTTCTGAGGATTTGGCTACTCCCTACCCATGCTTATCTGCCCCTTCCCCTCTGCCCACCCACCACCTTGGGGGTTGGCCACCCGCTCCATGAGGTACCTTGGACTTGCAGCGTTGCGGCATCTCCCCAAAAAAGGCTTTGGGGCTGGGCTGAGCCCTTCCGTGGGTGCATGGAGGTTGGGTGTTTTCCTCTTCTCGCCTTCCCCTTGCTTGTGGGTAAGGAGAAGACAGGCCTGGAGGAGTTGGGTAGGCTGTAGACCAGAGCGGTCGCAGGATGGGGACCGTGGTTGCGGCTGGCTTGGCTCTTTGCTCGCTCCATCTTATCACCTCGGTACCGATCAACCCCCTTTTCTCCACAACCCTACCCATCTCCTTTCCCTATCATTTAGCATCTCCCCCTCCAACCCAAGGGTCCGGTCGTGGCCCTAACACGGTCTATGCTGTCTCTGTGTTGTTGTCCCAGTATTTTTTAGTCTGTTCCCACCCCGTGTCCGTCTGGTCCGCTTTGACGCCAACCTTCCAGAACGAGACCTACCTGCTGTCTGTCTGACCTTTTTGCACGCTGCTGTCCTAAACGTGGCCGATTACAACAGAGTCCAAGGGGGTAGGAGAGGTGCTGTTTTTCTATTAAACGAGCTTTCTGGAGACCCAAAGGCTACCGAGCGCAGCAGAAAGTATTTTGTGTGGCGTTGATTGGATTTGCATAGCGACTAAATGTACTGGTGGCTCTTCTAAGAGGGTATTTCAAAGTACCCTTGAAAAATGGGGTTACCCTTTCCTAGCTTGTTCAGTCACAGCAATGCAACCCTGTGAGAGGAATCATTGGCACCTCATCCGTATTTAGCCACCATGGGAGATGGAAAGCAGAGCAGTGCTCGTTCCTCTTGGAAGGAGGAGAAAAGCCCTTGGTCCCTGCACCCTTCTGAGGCTGGGCTGTGCCCCAAAATGGTCCAAAACTCTCCATGGGACATCTAGGACCTATGCGCAAGAGATCATTGTGCCTTTTGGACGTGCAGTCCAGCCTGATGCTGAAAATTCTGATGTTGTGAGCGAAGAAAAGACTTGTCGTAGCAGTATGTTTTGGACCTGATTATCGATTAAGGAGAATCTGGTGCTGTGAGATCCATTGCACTTGCAACCACATTGACCTTACTGGGATCTGCCTGCATGGGACACTAATGGTAAAAATGATTGCTTTGCAAGTCTGAGTGGCTCAGCTTAGATGATCATAGAATCACAGAATCATTTTGGTTGGAAAAGCTCCTCAAAATCGAGTCCAACCATTAGCCCAACCCTGGCACTACCCCATGTCCCTGAGAACCTCATCTGCCCATCTGTTCAACCCCTCCAGGGACGATGACTCCACCACTGCCCTGGGCAGCCTGTTCCAATGCCCCACAGCCTTTTCCATGAAAAAATTTTTCCTAATATCCAATCTAAACCTCCCCTGGTGCAACTTGAGGCCATTTCCTCTTGTCTTGTCTCTTGTTACTTGGGAGAAGAGGCCAACACCTTCCATACTACAACGTGCTTTCAGGTAGTTGTAGACAGCAATAAGGTGATTATAATAGAAGAAAAATATTTTCTGTTTTTTTTATATACTTTAATATCTTTTCCTCCTTGTGCCTCCTCTGTGTTGCTTCTCTCCACGGGTCTGTGGGCTGTGTTGTGTTACCATCCCACCCCTCTTCTCTCTGTAGCAGAGCACCCCTTTCATCTATACCCTGGTCAGAGCCTGAGGGTGAGGTGTCAGTGCTGGGATTTGGGAAGGGGGTGGAAACCCCATGACACCGCCACCAGCTAGATTTTCTTGGAAAAATTACAGAACCTCTTTTGTGGATGTTGCTTTGCCAGGCTGTTGCTGTGGACCCAGATTAGAGATGTGTGGGGCTTCCCAAATCTGCTTCTGGGGCTGGGGAGGGGGTTAGAAATTTAAGAGAACGTGGTTGTCACCCTAAAATACAGAAAACCGAACGAGCAAGAAAATCACCTTCTCTTGTGTGGTTGAGCCACTAGATGGGGCCAGAAGATCAGAAACCAAATAAGTCACCCTAAATCCCTGCTGTTCCTCCATCAAAGAGCCTCATAACCTCCCTGGCTCCAGCAGGAATAATGAGATTTAATTTAAAGCCTTCTTCTGTGGTCAGGAGGTAGGATGAGTCGCTGGGGTGTGGACTATGAGAGCCTGGCCTGAACGGCATCCCTTTGCAATGGGATCTGCTTTGTTTGAGCCCATGAAGCCCTGGTTTTCCCTGTTGCAGCAGCAGATCCACCTTTGATCCCAAATTCTAGCAGCTCTGCAGCCAAAGGGCTGCTATAGGGGTGCTCTCAGGCTGAAAAAAAAAAAAAAACCCAACCAGTTTTAAAAGTAAAATCTGCCTTGAACATGCTGCCATTGCTTGTTACTAACATCAGTAATTTTCTTAACATGCATTCAGTAACGAGAATAGAAGTCTGGCTAATTTTAAGTCAAGCCGAGTTCTCATCAGCCTCATATTGTTCATGTGGTGGAAACTTTTGGGTGAACGCTGAGTTTCACCAAGGCTTAAAAAGTGTGGGGTTTTGGGGTAGGAGCATTTAAGCAAATCATGTTCAGGGAGAACCATATGTGACAGCTGCCTGTGTGGGGACAGTGTCTTTGCTGCATGTCAGGTTTGAGACCTTAATTGGTCCTTGAGGTCTCTTCTTCCACAAGTGTGAGCATTTAATAAGGTGAGGAAGGGGTTTTGGTTTCTTTACTTGTCTTGGTCTCCTATTCCATCTTTCCAACCCTAAGAGTCAAAATAGTGAAAATAGCCCTACGTCCTTAGGGCAGTTGAGTAGTTGATGTGATAGATGGGGGTTATCGGCAGTTCTTGGTGAAATTAGAGGAACGAGGATGCTCAAGGTGGTTAAAGATGACCTGCTTGTGTGTCTGTCCCCCTCTGAGACAACATGATCATCATCTCTGAACATCCTCCTACCATGTGGGGTTGTGTAGGTGCAAGGGAGCAAAGGCGTGAGGGTCTCTGGGACTTGTTGGTCTCCACATTCTTGGTGGCCGCTTGCGTTGAGGTTGCTCCCGTGGTTGAGGAGGCCGACCACTGATATCCCCCTCTTGTCTTGCAGGTGGCGTCTAGGAAGCATCAGGACCTACAACCCGGAGCAGATCATGCTCAGTGCTGCTGTCCGCCGCTCCAGCCGAGATGTCAAGATCATGAAGGAGAAGCTGATCTTCTCAGGTATGGATGGGGCTGGCCGGTCAGAGCCCTTTGCTCCGTCCATCAGCTGTCACCTTGCTCTCTGCTGATGGAAGAGGTGGTCTTAGCATAGGTGTCATCTTCTGCTGGTGGGACAGGGTGGCTGGACTGATGCTGCTGCACTGAACCACTTGTGGGATATGATCATGGCTCATCCATCCCAAACTGGGGCAGGTCTGAGCATTGATTTGCACAGAAATCCTGCATTTAGCTTCTCAAGTGATGCCATGCAGGTCTCTTACGTTGTCCGCATCATCTACGTTCTGAATTGTCAACAGTGTGCCAAAAGCTGTAAAACCCATTAAAATAATGGCTTAGGTCGGCACAAATAGTGGTGATGAGTTTGGGGTAGACCTGGAGTTCAATGGCCCTGTGGATTGAGGGGTTCCTGATATCCTTGTGCTCCTCCCTGCGTTTATTTGTGGTGGAACATGCTGGCAATGTGTCCATCTCGCCCCACCTCTAAGAAAGATCTGAGAAATGGGCACAAAGAGCGAAACATTTAACTTTAAAAAAATTAAAGTTGGTGTGTCAAGCTGGAAACCTAACATTTGAAGGAGTGTGAATACAATATCTCCTTAAGCTTGTTATGGGTTTTCTTTCTTTGTATTTAGGGGCTAGAGATCTCCAGCTCTTGCCTCAGAGATCTTCTTGTGTGAAATGCAGGCCTGATTCTGCCCTCCAGAGATGGTGAAAATCGGGTGTAAATCCAGGGAATCCAGAGAGGGAAGGCAGTTGGTGACAGCAGAGTTAACCCAATTAACCCTCCTTGATGTGTTCTAGACATAAAACGTCACAGAATCGTTGGGGTTGGAAGGGACCTCTGTAGATCATTCAGTCCAACCCACCTGCTAAAGCAGGGTCACCAGAGCAGATGGCACAGGAAGCATCCAGGATATATGTCCTAGATATAAAAAATTCCTAGAGGGTAGGAGATATATATTAATATCTTTTTTTTCCTCTGAAATAACTGTTCTTGCTTAAGGTGGGTGTTTACAATTAAAAACATTCGTGGTTGCGCATTTTTTCTAGTGAAATTATAGGACTCTCCCCTTATCCAGAATAGCAAATTTGGGTAGAGATTAAGTTCACGTATTTTGCACCCTTTTTCCACAGGTGACTAAATCAGTTTATAGCGTAGTGGGGGGTGGGGGGTCCAGTTTTGGCTCTGATGGTGGCAGGGTTGTCAGAGTCTGAAATTTAGATGTGAGTTCCTATTTGGAGGCAGATGGTGGTCAGAACTGGTTTTAAATGGGTGCAGTGTTACTAAGCCTGGGGTGAAATCCTTGTAGGAACATAGAACATCCTGAGTTCGAAGGGACCCACAAGGATCATTGAGTCCAACTGCTGTCCCTGTACAGGACAACCCCACAGTTCACGCCGTGTGTCTGAGGGCGATGGATCCCATCCGGTAGAACTGCTCAGTGCCTCAGTTTCCCTATCCATGGGTGACTCTTGTGACTTGCACCGCTATGACAATGTCCCCACCTTCCTTCTCTACCCTCCCCAGAGATCAACAACGGCGTGGAGACCACGGACGAGCTGTCCCTCTGCTCCGAGAACGGCTACGCCAACGAGATGGTCACCCCCACGGATCACCGGGACACCAAGCTGCGGATGAACTGAGGGGCTCCAAACCCAACCCCGGCGTGTGGCCACCCCTGCGTTTGCTCCAGCAACGAGAGCCGTGCTCTCCTGCTCGCTCTGGGATGGGAACCTTTCAGGAACTGCTGGTTGGGCAGAGACCCCTTCCCATACCCCACCACTGGCTACTCCGCCTCCCTGATTGTGAGGTTGGGTGGCTGATTTTTGTAAATATGTAGAAAATTTGAATTTTTTTGTCCTTTTTTTTTTTTTTGTGAGTGTAACTTTTCCAGGGCATGAGTGGAAATACCGTGTTCATTAAATCCTTGATCTTATGGCTGAAGTTATTTGAATCTTGATGTGATGGCCTGAATACCCTTGGGATGTTTTGGGAAAAGCACGTTGGATGTGTCTCCCCTTTTCCCCCCTTGCCCTGCTCCACTCCTTCCCTTGGTGCAGCGGCTGTGTAGCTGAATGTTGTGGTGTTCTTGTGAAGTGTTGGGTTTTTCTTTCATAATTTTTTATTCGTTTGTTTCCTCCACTTTCTTGGACAATGAAGTTTTTAGCTCTAATGTAAGAAGAGACTGTTTGGAGGAGAGAAGCTTTTCTAGGAGAGGAAATAGCACCGCTCTTTCCTGCTGAAATTCAGAACCAGGGAAGGGGCTGCACTCAGTCACTTGGGCACCTTCTCCCTGTCACATGGAATCATCGAATGTCCTCAGTTGGAAAGGACTCACAAGGATCATGGAGTCCAACTCCTGTCCCTGCACAGGGCAACCCCACAGTTCACACCGTGTGTCTGAGGACCTTGTCCAGTCTCTTCTTGAACACTGTCAGGTTGGGGCCGTGACACCTCCCTGGGGAGCCTGTTCCAGTGTCCAGCACCTCTGGGTGAAGAACCTTTTCCTCATGTCCAACCTGAACCTCCCCTGGCACATCTTCCTGACATTCCCTCGGGTTCTGTCATTGGTCGCCAGAGAGAAGAGATCGGTGCCTACCCTTCCTCCTCCTCTTGTGAGGAAGGTGTAGACCTGTAGTATCTTTAGACAGCTACTCTGTCCTGTCCTCTTTCCCCAAAGCCTGGATGCTCGCAGTGGAATGGCCTTCTTGAAATGTCCTGCTGCAGTCTTGAAGGCAAATGCTGAGTGTTGGCTCTAGATTGGCTTCTGCTGGCAGCAATGCTTTGATTTATTTTTTATCCTGCCTTTCTTTCTTTCTTTGTTGTATTCTCAGTGATTTGGGCTCTGTTGGGAGCCCAGATGGCTTGCAAAAAAAGCAATGCCATGAGCACCATCGTCACTCGGATCTGGCTAAAGTGCCTGCCACTCCACGTGGCATTTGCAGTCGCTCCTTTGCTTCCCCATCCTTGCACCCGTGTAGGAAAAGCAGGAGGTGGGTGCAGGATGCGCTTCCCCCGCTGAGATGCTCATGGGTGAAAGAGTTGTAAATAGAAGGTGAAGCAGCCCCAGAGTGTAATTTATTCCTTCAGGGAGACCTTTCCTCCTTGCTTTAACAGCAGAACATTTAAAAGCTGTATGTTCACGTCCTCCAGAGGAGTGATGGTCTTGCAGCTGACAGGCTCATGAAGGCAAAAGGTCTCATCAGCACGTTTCCAATGCAAAAGGCTTTAAACCAAATCCTAGACCAGAGGTTAAAATAAAAACAAGCAAAAAACCCCAACCAAACTAAAAAAAAAAGCCCAACTCATAAGTAGATGACAGTTGCATTTTATTCGCTCCCCAAAACAGCTCACAGCCAGCCCCAGGGTGGTCTCGGGTCTCTGCTCTTGACCTTCAAGGCCTTGTGGAGCGGAGATGGTTTCTGGGTCACTTCGCTGCTCGCACGGAGCCGGTTCCCAAGGCAGCTGAAGCCAGCCGGAAGGCTGCCGGAGCTTGTGAATGGGTCTTGGCTCTGTCCCCATGGCCTTCTGGTGTTGGGTTGCTCCCTTTCTTTCCGGATCGTGGTCGACACAACGCGCAACGTCAGAAACCCCATTGAGCACCGGCTTCCTTTGAAGTGTGCGCTGCATTGAAATTGATGAGACCATCAAAGTTATTTCCCGTGGAGGGAATGGGAGATGAGGCTGAGTCCTCGGGTGCTGGACAAACTGAGCAGAGCCTGTGAATGGCTCTTAGAAGTCACCTTGCAGAGGAGAAGGTGGTCTGGAGGATGCTGATGTGCATCACATTCAACGCACAAAGCAGATTTGGAAAGGCCAAGACCAAGCAACGATTGCAAAACAGCCTCGAGCAGTTTGTTCTTGATTTGGTAGCACTGAACCACTCTATTTTTTTTTTTTTTTTTTTTTTTAAGCTGTACTCCAGTAACGTTTTGAAACCCCAAAGTCTTGGGCTTAGTGTGTAAGAATTGGGGGCGGAACTGGCCAGCTTAGGTAACAGGAAAATACCCTATTAATAACACAAATGTGAATCGAGATACTTTAATAAGTACCTCCTAAGCAGTGCAAATCAACACTTAAGTGTGTTTGCATCTAGCCTGAATTTTTATGAATGTAAGTGGAATAAGACCCTGGTCCATGCTCCCTCTTACCTTCCCCAAACACTGTCCTATGTGGTACTGTCTCAAGTCTGTGAAACACAGCGTGGGGTTTTTTTCTGCAGAATTGCAAGATTTTGGTGGATTTGAAGGCTTTTGAGAACAAAGTTGCTTCTCCCTTTAATGTGGTGCTGTATTGAAACATTCCCGGTGAATTGTCATTGCCAAGTGAGAGATGTTTAAATTTCAGCATCTGTTGATAATCACCTGCATGTTCGATTTTTATCCTTGGAGATGACTTTATCGAAAAGTCAAGTGCTTAAAAGCTTGGAAGTGTTAAAAGCAATCCAACGAGGAGTTGTTTGTTTTCACAATTCACTTTTTTCTTTCTTTTTTTTTTATGATGAGACCCAAATGTTATGCGTAATGCACTGACTGTTACCATTATGATCCTGAATATTTGCTACTTTTTTTTTTTTTTAAAGGATGATACTTTTTTTGATTAAAATAGACCTAGACCAAAATAAACTTTGCGATTCTCTGTGAAATAAACTGTCAGTATTCCCCTGCCAGTCTATGACGTTGTGGTGTGTTCTGGGATTGTCTTGCATAATGATGATGCCTTGATCATTGACCTGTGTTTCTGTTTCTATTTGCTACTTGAGGGAGCTAAAGCTATGATGGGAGGAAGGTCTGGAGATCTGTCCTTCTTGAGATCAGTAATGTTGAACCACCTCTTGATGACACGGAGCTGATTGGTGTGGTTGAGGCACCTGAGGGATGAGGTGCCATCCAGAGGGACCTGGAGAAGCTCAAGAAGTGGGCCCATGTGAACCCCATGAGGTTCAAAAGGGCCAAGTAGAAGGTCCTGTACCTGGGCCAGGGCAACCCCCGGTATCAATACAGGCTGGGGATGGAGGGATTGATGAAAAATGACAACCTCTGCTGGGGGGACAGGCTGAGAGAGTTGGGATATTCAGCCTGGAGAAGAGAAGCTCTGGGGAGGCCTTAGTGTGGCCTTTCTGGACTTAAAAGGGGCCGAGAAGAAAGATGGGGACAGACTTTTAAGAGCCTGTTGTGATAGAACAAAGGGTGATGTTTTGAAACTACAGGAGGGAGATCCAAACTAGATATAAGGGAATTTTATTTTTTTTTTTTTACCCTGAGGGTGGTGAGAGCCTGGCCCAGGTTCCCAGAGAGGTGGTGGATGCCCCATCCCTGGAGACATCCCAGGCCAGGCTGGACGGGGCTCTGAGCAACCTGAGCTGGTGAAGATGTCCCTGTCATGGCAGGGGGGGCACTGGGGGAGCTGGGAAGGTCCCTTCAACCCAAATTATTCCATCGTTCTGTGGTTTGCTCTTATCTAGGTTTTATAAGACAGTAGCTGTCATGTGGAGAAGAGGTGACTCTGCAGACCTGAGTGTTGAACAGTAACTGTTGACTGATTTTTCAGTGTTTGTGACCACATGGGGACAATGATGCACCTGTAGAACCGATCAGGCAGCAGTTTTAAACTAAACGGGAAGCAATTTATTTTTTAACGCACATTTATGCAAGTCGTTGCCCCGGGGTGCTGTGATGGCCAAAAACCATAAGCAAATTCAAAGAGGAATAAATGGCTCGTACATCCATTAGCACTTATTAAACACAGGAGTCCAGATGCGAGATCCAGCTTGGGATGTCCATGAGCCGTTCTTCGCTAAACATGTACGTTAAGGGAAAAGTTTGCTCGTGCATGCTTTATTTTTTTATTCTTTACCCCACAATCTGCTCCCAGCTGCAGACAGAGGGTGCTTTGGGTGAGGAGGGGATCTCGTCTGGGTCAGTGTGGGATTGTTCTTTGTTGAGCAGCTGTTTTTTTCCAGTCCCTGAATGGCTGCATTTAACTGATAGTTGAAAGGGATTACAGTAAATACAACACTTTCTCACTGGTCGGTGATGGGTAGTCAGTACCGTGTCGTGAATTTGACTGGCTCTAGGGATATCATTTTAGTGCTAAATCTAAAATTGCCCTAGGGGAAGGGGTAGAGCTCCTGATATCTGTAGTATTGAATAACCTCTAACCTGGGGGCTGTCATTGCTGTACCCTAGGGAAAGATACTGTAAAGTCGAAAGGAGAGAAATTAGAGTCATGTAGGCTGTGTCTGTTTTTCAAATAAAAGAACTGTGGATTTGTTGCTGGCTCTAAGCCCAAATGTCTTGGGACAGCCAACATTGTGCTATTTAACTCTTTTTCTTCCTCACTAAAACTGCCCTGATTTATAAGAGCTTAGTGGTACAGCTGGGATAATTGTTGTAGCATCAGGGAACTTTTCCAGCCCTTTAAATTTGCTGACAGAGTTGTAGTCTGGGGGTCTGGGAGGTGATGCTGATGTGTTGATGCCCTAGACCTACACACTTATCTGCCATAAGAAGGATCTCTTATGTCTCCACTAAAGCCTTAATGTGATGCAGTGGCTAGAAGCTTGCAAAGTTCAATATCATCGTGAAGCCTAGCCATAATGTGCACAGCAGCAGCAACATGAGGCTGAAGGCTGGTTCCCCTCCTCCTGGGCTCTTGGTGCAAGCAACCTTTCCTCTGTTGAAGCTCCTGACCAGGTTTTAAGCTTAAGGTGAGTATTGGCTGCATGTAAAATAGGAAACCGAGTTGGGTTTGGTTTCTTTTTTGCCCTTTTAAAGCTCTTAGTTTTCTCCCTCTCATCCTTCTGGATCCTGTTTTTGTTTCAGTTACTTCTCTTCCTCATCTACTTGGCTTTCCTCCTCCATTCTCTTCTCCTGGATGCTGGTGACCGCCCTTGACTTCTGATGGGTGTCTGAGGGTGCAAAGAGAGTGTCCTGACTCTCTCCATGGCAAGGTGGAGCCACAGATGGTGGTGCGAGGAATGCATAGACAGCTGTCGTGGATAGGAAATGTTTCCTTCTCTCAGGCATGTGGTGTGGAGGTAGAGACCAAAGCATGGTCAAGTCCTAGTGACCATCTCCCCCTAGATGTCTCGCTATGGTTTCCATTACCTAGAATCATAGGAAATTTTGAGTTGGAAGGGACCTCCCAAGCTCACCCAGTGCCCCCCCTGCCATGACAGGGACATCTTCACCAGCTCAGGTTGCTCAGAGCCCCATCCAGCCTGGCCTGGGATGTCTCCAGGGATGGTTCATCCATCACCTCCCTGGGCAACCTGGGCCAATGTTTTTTTAATTGTAAAAAATTTCTTCCTGAATTTATCCAAAACTTCCTGATTTATCCAAAACTCTCTCCTACCTTTCCTCTTGTCTTTTCCACTTTTTTCCCCTTTCTCTTCAACTCAGCTGCCTCCTTTCTCCTTCCTATTTCTTCCTCCTCCTGGCATGCATACTCTGCTCCTCCTTCAGGAAGCTTTGGTCCTACCTTCACACGGGGCTTTCCCCAACAGACACCTGGAATTCCTGGTCATATAGACTTTATTTCCCTTTTGCATCTTTTTCGTGCCTGTGGCTTTGTATCTAATGGCTTCTGTGGGCCGTGTGACAGCGGCTGAGCATTTTTGATGTTAAGAAGGGATTTAAGAGTCCTAATCCACCATAAGATGACTGCTTCTGGTGTGTGCATCTACCCTACGATAGGGCAAGGGGTGATGGTTTTAAACTAAAAGAGGGGAGATTCAGGCCAGACACAAGGAAGAAATGTTTTATGCCCATGAGGGTGGTGAGAGCCTGTCCCAGGTTGGCCATAGGGGTGGTGGATGAACCATCCCTGGAGACATCCCAGGCCAGGCTGGATGGGGCTCTGAGCAACCTGAGCTGGTGAAGATGTCCCTGCTCATGGCAGGGGTTTGATTAGATGAGCTTTGAAGGTCTCTTCCAACCCAAATTATTGTCTCACTCTACAACCCGGGGCACTGGGATCAAAGGAGAGGTTGAGCTCCTGCTTCTGCTTAAGGCGTCATTCCTTCTGTTCCACCTAGCAGACAACACCTTTCAAGCACCCTCACGTCCTGCAGCTCTCTGGCGTATTTAATGTCCTCTGTTCCAAGCAAAAAGGCCACAAGCATGTGTTGTAGCACAGCAACAGCCACTTTGAGGCATGGTAGCATCACATGGGGAGATCCAGGGCCAAGTGCAGTCTAGCTGAAGAAATCTTCTCAATGGGAGGCTTGGCGTGGGCACAGGGACAGCTGCACCCTGCAAAGCCTTCTCATTGTGGTCCTTTGTGTGTTTACAACTCGTAGTAGCTGTTCCCTCCCACCTCTAGGGCTGCACACACTGCTTGAAGCTGGGGTTTGGCTGTGGACAGGTTGGTAGCCCCGTGCTTTATGGTTGCGAGGAGATGACAGCTTTGCAAGCTTGCTGAAGAGTTTCCAACCCTTTGGAGACCTTTTTGCTGTGCCCCACAGGGCAGGATCGGTGCTGTGCTGCCCCTTGTCCTGGTGACTCACTTGCGGTTATAGAATCATAGAATCATTTTGCTTGGAAAAGACCCTCAAGATCATCGAGTCCAATGGTTAACTCAACCCTGCCACTACCCCATGTCCCTAAGAACCTCATCTCCATGTCTGTTCAACCCCTCCAGGGATGGTGACTCCACCACAGCCCTGGGCAGCCTGTTCTAGTGCCCAACAGCCCTTTCAAGGAAGAATTTTTTCCTAATATCCAATCTAAACCTCCCCTGGTGCAACTTTGTGGCCATAGAAGGTTTAGATCGGATATTAGGAAAAATATCTGCAGGAAAAATTATCTCCAGCTCCATCCATGCCCAGACACGGTTGCACCCCTGGTTGGTGCAGCCTGGCAGTGCCAACTCTATCAGGGCGGAAGGTCCTAAAAGCAAATCCCCCAACCCTCCCAGCCCATTGCACAGGCTGGGAAACCACAGTCCCTTCCAGGTTACCAGTGATTCATATGCAAATGCTGGGAGCAAGCAGGATGCCAGCTTGTGCCCTGCACCCCAGAGATGGGAGAGGAGCAGAAAGGAGCCAGCCAGCAAAAGCAGCAGCAGTGCCCTACAGAAGAGCGATTTCACTGGGATAACAACACACAGGGATTGGTTTTTATTAATATTTATCTTCTGTGTGGCGTGAAATAATACAAGTTGTTCGAAGTGATGCTGGGCAAGGGAGGGAAGGCCGGCTGCGTCGCATGAGAGGGTTTGACAATTTTCAGCACAAGGGTTTCTTCGTGGAGCTGCTTTGATCTCTGAGCATTTGAAAATTCAGCCAACAACTGGGATCAAGTTAGAGGGGAGGGTGCGGAAAGCCGCACAGGGCAAACCTCCCCTTCTGTCCCTATCATCCTCAAGGACCTAATTACCTAATTATCACACGTTAATGAGGAGGACTGCAGCTCCTCCCTGACCCAATCCGTTCCTGCTCCGGGCATCTTTTTTGCTCACAAAGCCGTATTTTATTTATCGGCTTTAGCATGGTTTCCAGAGAGACGGAGTCTCTATCAAATGAATCGCTCCACCTGGACCTCAATTTGCTCTCCAGATGGCTCGTCCCCCTTAAGCTGCCCTGGTGTGATATATTTTCCCCGAGCTACAATGGGTTTTTCCCCGGGTCCTGGCTCCTCCCCGGCTGGCTGTTATTGACAGCTGCGTGGCTAATGCCCTGTAGCTTTCTGGCGTGTCATTCACGAGACACAAAAGCAAATTTCTGCCCCCACCTCTCCGGCAGTGAGGATAAAGGGGATGCTTTTGTGCTTTCCCCCAGCATTGCAGCAGAAGGGCTGAGCCTGCCTCCGTGCCGAGTCCCGACGCGGATGGGAGCTTCCCGAGAGCGAAGTTGAGTCTTGGTTAAGTCCCACCCAGAGGAGACAACCTGTGGGCCAGGTAACCTCGGACTTCTTGTGCTAGCAGCTGGGGAGGCTTGGGAAAAATAAAACAAAAATAAAAACGCAGCTTTTGCTACTGTGTGGTACTTGGATGGAGAGGGTGACCAGGAGGAACGTGCACGGGTGAGGGCAATGAGGGCAATTTTTTTGTATTGGCATCATTCATCTCATGGGTAGACAGAAGGGATGTGAGATGACATTTGGATTAATTGGGGAGAGAGAAAGGGTTGTCCCTTTGTAAGATCAGTCTGAGCCGTTTCTTCCCAGCACAGGGGTGTGCATGACCCTGATGGCTCAGAAACGCGTGCGGATCAGGGAGAGAGGTGGAAATATAGGTGTGTTTTTCTTTCTTGGCGTGTCAGTGAAATGTGGAGCCAGCCGTGCTCTTTGCAAAGGCATCTCTAGAGAGCTGCCTGCGCTCTAACTTCTTTAAATCACCTTGAACCGAGTAACAGCAGCTGCCTTCAGTGGTGTTTGGGGCATTTAGAGCCCTCACCCGCTCCCACATGATTTCCTAGGTGTTTAGTTAGGGCTTGTCACACTGCTTTACAGCTCTTGAGGTCTCTGCAGCTCCCCTGTGCGCAGGCAAAGGTGTTTTCTCCATTGCTGGGGGATTCTGAAGGCACAAAAGGGATGGTGACACTTTCTCAGGGTAGTGGGGTGAGGACCCTCAGGACTATATTTAGTTGTCCTACACGTGGTTGACCTGGTGCAGGTGCAGCCAGGAGGTGTCCTCTGGAATATGGGAGATTCTGAGTACCTTTGGGGGTCTGTGGTCAGACACAGAATCACAGAATGGTTGGGGTTGAAGGGACCTCTGGAGATCACCCAGTCCAACCCAGCTGCTAAAGCAGGGTCACCAGAGCAGATCACACAGGAAGGTGTCCAGGTGGGTTTGAATGTCTGCAGAGAAGGAGACTCCACAACCTCTCTGGGCAGCCTGGTCCAGGGCTCTGGCACCTCAAAGGAAAGAAGTTTCTCCTCATATTCAGATGGAACCTCCTGTGTTTCGGTCTGTGCCCGTTGCCCCTCACCCTGTCGTTGGGCTCCACTGAACAGAGCCTGGGCCATTCTCTTGACCACCATCCCTGAGATATTGATCCCATTGATCAGATCCCTCTCAGTTTCTCTTCCCCAGGCTGAACAGCCCCAGCTCTCTTAGTCTTTCCTCATAGTAAAATTGCTTTAGGCCCGTAATCATCTTCGTAGCCCACCGCTGGACTCCCTCCAGTAATTCCTTGTCCTTTTTAAACCGGGGAGCCCAGAACTGGACCCAGTGCTCCAGATGCGGCCTCACCAGGGCAGAGCAGAGGGGGACGAACCTCCCTCGACCTGCTGGTCACGCTCTTCCTCACACACCCCAGGCACCATTGGCCTCTTGGCCACAAGGGCACATTGCTGACTGAGATGGCTCGTGATGGCAGGATGGGGAAAACAGCTAATAAGAGCTACAAGACGTTAGAAAGAAAGAGTGTTGAGGTGTTAGTACAGCGTAGACTGGGCAAGGTAACCATCTTAGAAGAAACATCTGAAAGCAGAAGAAGTTGGTCTACTGAGATGGGGTTGGATGGGGAATATTCTAGCGCCCATCACTGTGCTGTGGCTTGGAGGAAATGTTGGTTGCTGAGTATGGGCCATGTGTGAGGATGAAGGGGCAGAGTCTGACTATATTTTTTTCTAGAATCTGTACTTCTTCATGGCACCAAGAAAGATGCAGTGATCAGGATACTGTTGGACATTGCAATCAAATATTTTAATAGCGTGCTGTTCTCTTGTCTCCTTCACTGCTTCCCAACCAGGATGCATCGAATGATGAAAGAAGAGTCAAGTTTCAGGACAAGCAGCCTGGAAAACGTGACGCGGGACCCAGGCAAAGAAAAGCTGCACATGAAGCTCTGCAGTGGATCCTGCCATGCTGAACAGATCCTCCAAACACTAAACTCCTACCGGCAGAGTGGCATCTTCACAGACGTGGTGCTGTTAATTGATGGACAAGAATTTCCATGTCACCGTGCCACTTTGTCAGCCAACAGCACGTATTTCAGGGCCATGTTTGGTGGTGATCTCAAGGAAGGCCACCAGGACATCATTAATATCCAGAAGATTTCTGCTTCCAGCATGTCTCTCCTTCTTGACTACATGTATGGGGGGAACATCATCATTCAGGAGGACAATGTTGAAGGCATCTTGGAACTGTCTGACTTGCTGCAGATCTCCAAGCTCAGAGATGCTTGTGTCACCTTCCTTGAAGGCCAGCTTCACCCGTGTAATTGTTTGGGCATCATGAAATTTGCCGATTCGTTTTCCATCACATCCCTGACAGAAAAGAGCAAGAGGTTCATGCTGGAGTGTTTTGTGGAGGTGTCGTGTCACGAAGAGTTCCTGGGGATGGGTGTGAGGGAGCTGGTTGAATACCTGTCTGATGAGCAGCTGGTGGTCCCCAAGGAGGAGGTAGTCTTTGAAGCAGTCATGCGCTGGGTGCGTCACGACATACCTGCCAGGAAGGGAGCCTTGAAGGACCTTCTTGAGCACGTGCGTCTGCCCCTGCTCGACCCCACCTACTTCCTGGAGAAGGTGGAAATGGATGAACTCATCCAGGACTCAAAGGAGTGCATTCCTCTCCTGCACGAGGCCCGCAAGTATTACATCCTCGGCAACGAGGTCAGCTCTTTGCGATCAAGGCCCAGAAGGTAAAACACAGTGTCTTCTTGCGTAGACCTTCACGGCCTAAGTTGGTGGAAGTTTGAGGGATGTTCCTGGGTTGTTTTTTCTTTTCTTTCTTTTTTTTAAATTTATTTATTTTTACTTATTTATTTATTTATCTATCTACCTATTTATTTATTTATTTATTTATATTGTTAAAAATTTTTACCTTCTATAGCTTCTCTTTTGGCCTTCCTTTTTTTTCCAAAATGGAGACCTTGGAGACGTTTGCCTGGCTTAAAGTATTCCTGTGGAATTTATGCTAATGCATATGACGCTTTTTTCCTTGCTGTTTGCAAGAAGTAGTCTGGGTATGCCATGATGCTATCCAGATATATGTCCAGACTACGGGCAAAAAGGGATGTTTGTAGCTCTTTATTTTTGTTTTTACCAATGAGTAGACCACTGGGTTGAGATCTGTTTTCTATTCCCACCTCTGCCACTGGACTGCTCTCATTTAATCTCTTTTGGTCTCTCCCACCTTCTCCAAGCTCACTGTTAGCGGGAAGGCTTGGATCACTCTCAGTCCTCCTCGCTATTAGCATGGTACCTAGCTCAAAGGCATTGCTGTGGGGTCAGAAATTAATGTCCAGGGGAAAAAGAAAAAGCAGTTGTGGACAAGGTGGTTACCTGGGCATCCTCCTTTTTTATTTTTGTTGTCCTTCCATTGATTTACTGATGAACAGCAAGAAGATAAAGAGACTCTGTTCCAGGAAACTGGCAGTGTAAAGAGGACACCGAGAAAAAGCAGTGGCTGGGGGTGGGTGTGGGTGGAATCCTGCACCTTTTTTATGACTGAAGGTTGGGTTTGACCTGCCATGTCTTAAACCTCTGCTGCTTCTTCGTGGTCCCATATAAGGGTGTGCTGGGTAAGAGTGCAGATGGACATCTTTGGTCTGGGGTGGGTTGCCATATCAGAGTCGGTTTGCAAGGCTCGCCATCCCTTTCCAGACGAGATCCATGACTGTGGGGCTGCAGGGACAGGCCCTTGTTCTCTCCTGCTCTTTGTCCCAAGCAGAACAGGTTTTCTGGCTGCCTGGTGCAGCATCCTGGGCAGAAAGATGGAGGTTGCCCAGTACATCTCAGATGGATGTTAGGAACAATTTCTTCCCCAAAGGGCTGTGGGGCATTGGAACAGGCTGCCCAGGCAGTGGTGGAGTCACCATCCCTGGAGGGGTTGAACAGATGTGGAGATGAGGTTCTCAGGGACATGGGGCAGTGCCAGGGATGGGTTAATGGTTGGACGCAATAACCTTGAGGGTGTTTTCCAACCAAAACGATTCAATGATTCTGGGTCTCAGCCTGACATTTAGGGCATTGTGTCAGGTGGCAGAGATTATTTGACACATCATCTCTGTGCTGCATACCACAATGGACCATAATATATAGAACTGCTCAATAACAGGGTCTATGGTGACCTCTTCAAGGATGCAAATGAGCCATCAGTGTGCCCAGGTGGCCAAAAAGGCTAACAGCATCCTGGCTTGTATCAGGAATAGTGTGGCCAGCAGGGCTAAGGAAGTGATTGTGCCACTATACTCAGTGCTGGTGAGGCCACACCTTGAATCTGGTGTTCAGTTTTGGACCCCTCATCATAAGAAGGACATTGAAATACTAGAAAGAGGCAACGAAGCTGGTGAGGGGCTGGAGCAGTTAAGGGACCTGGGGGGTTCAGCCTGGAGAACAGGAGCTGAGGGGAGACCTTCTGATCTCTGAACTGCCTGAAAGGAGGTTGTAGCATGGAGGGGGTTGATCTCTTCTCCCAAGTAGCAAGCTCCAGGACAAGAGGAAATGGCCTCAAGTTGTGCCAGGGGAGGTTTAGATTGGATATTAGGAAAGAATTCTTCTTGGAAAGGGAACATTGGAACAGGCTTCCCAGGCCGTGGTGGAGTCACCATCCCTGGAGGGGTTTAAAAGGCATTTAGATGAGGTTCTTAGGGACATGGTTTAGTGCCAGAGTTAGGTTATGGTTGGAGTCCATGATCCTGAGGGTCCCTTCCAACTGAAACGATTCTATGATAAATACCTAAAATTCACTGGGCATAAACCCCACCCCTCAGCATCGACCTTTTACCTCTCTCCTTACATAGCTTTGGTCTTAACCAAGTTATCTCAGGCTTAATGAACTTTCACGCAAGTCTTTCGAGTTCTTTTTCACTTGCTCCTTCCTCTCCCCTCCTGCAGAGCCTTGTCTACTGACGGGCAGGACTTCCCTTCTGTCTGTCTTGTCTGCTCACTGCTATTAGGGCCGGAAAGAGAGAGATATTTCCTGGAAACACCTCTCTCTCAAGGCAGAGAGCTTGTTGCAGGCGGGATGCCAGGAATGGCTTTCCACACCCCCGGCTGTGCCTGAGGATTAGGTTTGATTGCGCTGGAAGGGGGAGGGTGAGTGGCAGGAGGAAATCTCATGAAGGACTTTTAAAGGTCATTCCCACTACAAGGTCCTCACACCAAGGAAGGCCTTGAGGTGCTGGAGCGAGTGGAGAGAAGGGAACGGAGCTGGTGAGGGGCTGGAGCACAAGTGTGATGGGAGCGGCTGAGGGAGCTGGGGGGTTCAGCTGGAGAACAGGAGCTGAGGGGAGACCTTCTGATCTCTGAACTGCCTGAAAGGAGCTTGGAGCCAGGGGGGTCGGGCTCTGCTCCCCAGGAACAAGCGCCAGGAGCAGAGGAAACGGCCTCAAGTCGCGCCAGGGGAGGTTGAGGTTGGATCTGGGAACAATTTCTTCCCCAAAGGGCTGTGGGGCATTGGAACAGGCTGCCCAGGGCAGTGGTGGAGTCACCATCCCTGGAGGGGTTGGAGAGATGGAGATGAGGTTCTCAGGGACATGGGGCAGTGCCAGGGTTGGGTGAACAGCTGGACTTGATCTCGAGGGCCTTTTCCAACCAAAATGATTCCATGATTTTCTTTCCCTATGCAGTTTGGACCCCTTCCCACCCAGTCTGGGAGGTGCCTTTGATTTGATCATGCAGACAAAAGGGAAGGCGCAGGGGTGAAATCATTTGCCCATAGAATCAGTAGTTGATGCAGGAAAGGACCTTGATCTATCTACTGGACTGTGCCACCAATGGGCTGTTATAGATACAATGGGAGGGATAATGGAAAGCAGCAGCCTGGTCTGGGGACTTAACCGTGCCTTTCATGGTCTAGGTTCATGGAGCTGGCAGAAGTCATCATCATAATTGGGGGCTGTGATAAGAAAGGCCTTCTGAAACTGCCCTTCACAGACCTCTACCACCCAAAGAGCAGGCAGTGGACAGCCCTCTCCAGCGTGCCTGGGTACACCAAGTCGGAGTTTGCTGCCTGCACACTGAAGAATGATGTATACATATCAGGTGAGATACTCTAGACCAGATGGTCCCTTCCTGGTTGCAAACAACAGCAGAACCTCTGCTTGGGCAGCTGCTCCTTAGGTCTATCACTAGGACTCATGCATCACAGCTTTGGAGTGAGGTCACTTGTTGGTGGAGTTTAACATTAAGTGATTTGGATTTTGCTGTGCTAAGGAAAAATTTCACCTTTGTGGGAGGATGGTAATAGTGTAAAACCTTTCTCTCCTGCTTGAGCATCTGTCAAAAGGGTTCTGCTGTGGAACAAGTTGATTTTGGTGTGTGCTGTCAGATAGGGTTTCGTAAAACCTGTCCCTCACTTAAAATACAAGGCCAATCAGATGAGCTTTATATAAGAGATGGGGCAGTGTAATAAATGCCTTGAAGTCCAGAGGACAACTCCCTTGGGAAGCTGAGTTTATGTGCCCATGAGCCAACAACCGCATTCTGGCCTAAGTTGTTCCATTGCATGGAGGAACTATGCAATATTGTGTAACAAGGCGATGGCACTGTCGTTGGGAACACACCAGCTCTCCATCCCTCTGCTTTTCAGGAGGACACATCAGCAGCAATGATGTTTGGATGCTGAGCTCCCAGCTGAACGTCTGGATCAAGGTTGCTTGTCTACAGAAAGGCCGATGGAGGCACAAAATGGCAACACTTCAGGGCAAGGTAGGCAATGGCTTGAATTTTGGAAGAAGCCACGTAGAGCACTGTCCCTCACTTCTCCTGCTGCCAGGTACGATAAGAAGCTGTCAATGTGTGTTTGTCCTCTGGGTAATTTAGGGATGGTTTTGACGGGAGAACAACTAGGACATAATTGAGACGGCATTGCTTTAAGTTGGGTGTGGGTTGTCACCTGAAGGAGCCACAAATGAAGTTGTAGCAATAAGGTCTACCATGGGGTGGTGCAAGACTTCGGTAGATTTCTTCATTAAGTCTTCAGATGAAACATCTACAGGGTGGGGTGTTTCATAGAATCATAGAACAGTTTGGGTTGGAAGGGACATTTAAAGGTCATCTACTCCAACACCAAGGATCTACCGTGGCTTGATGTCTGTCCTGCTGGCCAAGCCCTGTCCACCCCTCCTGTTTGCGGTAGTAACATAACCTATTAGGTGAGTCTAGGAGTTTCTAATCGTCTTGCTTTGCTCCTTTTGTGGCAGATCTATGCTGTGGGAGGCTTTGATGGTTTTTACCGCCTCTCCAGTGTGGAGTGCTATGACACCTTCTCCAACAGCTGGTCAACCTTGGCCCCCCTGCCTCAAGCTGTGAGCTCGGCGGCTGTGGTCTCCTGCCTGAACAAGCTCTATGTGCTGGGTGGTGCCGTGGATGACACCGCTAATACTGACAAGGTATTGCTGAGACATCAAGAACGGTCGGAAACCTAAAAAAAAAATTTTGCTAGGGAACGTGGAGGGAAATCATAGAATCAGAGAACAGTTTAGGTTGGAAAGGACGTTCCCAGCTCATCCAGTGCCACCCCTGCCATGACAGGGACATCTTCAGCAGCTCAGGTTGCTCAGAGCCCCGTCCAGCCTGGCCTGGGATGTCTCCAGGGATGGTTCATCCACCACCTCTCTGCCCAACCTGGGCCAGGCTCTCACCACCCTCAGGGCCAACAATTTCTTCCTCATGTCTGGCCTGAATCTCCCTTCTTTAGTTTCAAACCATCACCCCTTGTCCTGTCGCAAAGGGCCCTGCTCAAAAGTCTGTCTCCATCTTTCTTCTCAGCCCATTTTAAGTACTGAAAGCCCTGAAATGGAGTTGTCCTTGAGCTACAAGGGAGCCTTTTATTTATTTATTTGTTTGTTTGTTTGTTTGTTTGTTTATTTTTAAGACTAATGAAGGCTCCTTTATAATTATATGAGAATTCATACATTTAATTGGAAGCAAATGAGTCTTGGGGACCAGACAGGGAAGGTGTCCCGATTCGACAGCACACTAGGCATGGCTACAGTAGAGCTGGTTCTGCTCTGAAGCATTTTGTGATGTGCTGAGCCTGACAGACCCCTGTTCGTAGTCAGCCCTGAGGCACCACAAGAGCAAACCTCAAATCATGTGGACAATCACTTCAGCTAAGTAGCAATAGTAGCAGCTGCCTGAAGGAGACCTCTGCAAGCCAGATATGATTCTTCTGGTCTCTTGAGCTGCAGGAAGAGCCATCAATGCTTAGCTTAACCTCTGAACACTTAACCGTGTTCTGTCTGTGTCCAGCCATCCTGGGGCCTTGTAGTTTGTCTGGGAGACTTGAATGCAAGAGGGAATCATAAAGTCATAGAAGAGTTTGGGTTGGAAGGGACCATCAAAGCTCATTTAGTCCAATCCCCTGCCATGAGCAGGTTCATCTTCACCCAGATCAGGTTGTCCAGCCTGGCCTTGAATGTCTCCAGGGATGGGTCACCTACAACCTAGAATGTTAGAACCCCTCATCCCTTTGCTCACTGCACTGGTCTCTGGGTGTTGAAGCTCCCATCCATGTTTCTGTCCCCATGCTCTTTTATTTCTAGTCAATGGTAGCTTCATACAAGCAAGGAGATGAGGTAAATCCATGTTCCCATAGCTGCATTTCTCCTCCCAGGTCCAGTGCTATGATCCGGAGGACAACAAGTGGACGCTCTTGTCTCCCACCCCTTTTTACCAGAGGTGCATCAGTGCCGTCTGCTTGGACAACATAATTTATGTTGTAGGTGGACTCCTCAGTAAAATCTTCAGCTACGATCCAATGAAAGACATCTGGAGAGAAGTGGCCACCCTGCCTGGGCCTCTGGTAAGAAAGAACTTTGAGAAAGAAGCTCTGAGTTTTCCTTCTCTAGAATAGATGCAGCCATTTGTGTTTTGCTGAGATTGAAGGCACAGAAAATACACTGTGGGTTTGGCTCTGAGCATGTGAACGTGACCTCTGCAGAGCAACTGAAACATATACATACTCACCATCAGTGTCCATCCTGTTTGGAGGACATACCGCCCACAGCAAACCCAAGTTTTCTTGCTGAGACTGCGTCTACACTAGCTATGGATGCCAGAAGAGTGAATTTGTAGGGTGAAAACATCGGCGTTGAGGACCTGTTCTCCACAGTATGTGTTTCATAGTGAGTGTTATAAAGCCTCTAGTCTGGTTGGAACTGGTGATGGTTTTGTATCTTCATTTAGTGTCACCACAGTTTTTCACTCCAAAGCCATGCTGCAATGCGAACTGTGGCACAGTGAAGAGGAATGATGGGACACAGAATAGCTTGGGTTGGAAGGGACCTTCAAAACTCATCTGGTCCAACCCCCTGCCATGAGCAGGGACATCTTCACCAGCTCAGGTTGCTCAGAGCCCCGTCCAGCCTGGCCTTGGATGTCTCCAGGGATGGGGCATCCACCACCTCTCTGCCCAACCTGGGCCAGGCTCTCACCACCCTCAGCATATAATATTTCTTCCTCATGTCTAGCCTGAATCTCCCCTCTTTTAGTTTAAAATCATCATCCCTTGTCTTATCACAACAGGCCCTGCTAGAAATCTGTCCCCATCTTTCTTATCCACCCATTTTAATTATGGAAAGGCCCAAATAAGGTTTCCCTGGAGCCTTCTCTTCTCCAGGCTGAACAACCACGACTCTCTCAGCCTGTACCTCAGCTAGATCCAAATTAAAATACCCATGTCAGCGCACACTTATATGCGGCTTTCACAGGCAGGTGCTGGCTGGGTTCCCGGGCCCTTGGGGTGCTTGTGAGTCCACGCTGTGCCCTGGCATCTGCCAGAAACAGCAATGGTCCTGTCACCACTCACTTGAGCCATTTCAAAAGCCTGAACTCTTACTGAAATAGTAAGATTTCAGCACACTAGGAGCCAAACACCACTTATCTACTTTCACTCCCTTCTGCTGGGCAGGTGAGAATTGATCCCGTTGCAACGACTGACCCCCACTGCTCAACCCCAATGACTAAAGCTGGAGGCTTGCTCCAGGGCTCTAAGGCTTTCCTTCTGCTTTCCAGGAGAGCTGTGGCCTGACGGTGTGCGGAGGGAAGATCTACATCCTGGGCGGCCGAGACGAGAACGGGGAAGGCACGGACAAAGCGTTCACTTTTGACCCGGTGACGGGGGACGTGGAGCAGCAGCCGCCGCTGCAACGCTGCACCAGTTATCACGGCTGCGTGACCATCCTGCAGCGCATGAACAGATGACCACGGGGCTCCGGATGCACCCACCTCCCACCCAGAGCCCTCCTTTGAGGCAGTGGCCACCCAATGCATGGACAGACATCTCACCTTTGTGTGGGGAAGGGCGATACAAGCCACTGAAGAAGATCTTCTCCAGCCAGCCCCTGAGGAGCATCTGTTTTGTTTTTCCCGGCCTCCTGATACAAATGGATTTCATTTTGGTCTAGGTGAGAGGATGAAAAGGTGCTGGGCTGTGTGAAGCTGCATCACAGACCTTGCCATAGTAGGTTACAAGCATCCTTGCAGCCCCTGGAACTACTAAATTTGACTTTTACTTAGGTTTATCTGGCTGCCTATCACAGTTTCCTTTTATGTTGGCAACAGAGGCTTGCTGTCCTGCAAGGACATGTGTTTGGTGCTTTCTGATGCCCAAGACTGCTGCCGTAACACTTACAGTTACAGGATCCAATTCTTTAGCTAAACCTATCAGAAATTTGGCTATTTAGCTCTATAAAACTCTGTCAAACCATGGTGGTGACCTAAACATCCATTGATGTCCTTGAAGAGCTAGTCCCATTGAAGTGGAGAGCTGAGATTGAGACTTCAAAGCTGATATCCCAAGAAAATTTCCCTACTAAATCCCCAAAATCCTGGTTAAATAGTCCATTTTCCGCATGTTGTCTGAGGGTCTATTCCCCTAAAGTGCTGCCCCTTTTCATACAGATTTTGTGGCTGGACTGCTGTCTCACTCTGTCTTTGTGAACATCATGACAAGTGATTTGTGTAGCCAAGAGTTCTTTCTTCAGAGAGGCAGAGGTAGGGGAATATTAAGCTGTAGGAATTAAGCATGAAGATCTGAGGCACGATAGCCGTAAAATCACCTCTGGCTCATTTTGGCTCTGAAGTATGCTAGCAAGTATTAAAATAAATTCAATATTTAACAGATTTGATACAGGGTCCCTAAGAACCTGAATGTACAGCTCGTTTGGAGGGCATTTGATTACATAGACCATGTTACTCCAAGCCAGTTGGTCTCAGGTATAGAAATGATCTGGAGCACATTGGATTTGGGTAGAATAACCATAGCTTTTGGTGTTGGTATCTTTAGTCCATGACTGGAACTGGTGATTTCTGGTGGGTCCTTGTAACTGTTCATGTTGTTCAATTAGGGACTTAGTTGTTGCCAAATGTAGAGTGGGGTCTCTTAAAAACTCCCATTACATGTACATTTTAGGGTGCACTCCTCTGCTGCAGGCTGCTGGCTGGCTGCTGTTTTCTCTGCACCTTCCTTTCCTCAGTCCAACGATGACTTCTTCGTGAAGTAGAGGAAACAACTATGTCTACTCTCCCAGATATTCCCATTTTCAGGGCATTCTAATTGCCTTAAACCTCCTGGTTTTGCCTGCTTTCCCCATACAGCCTGCTTTTATCTGGTCCTCTTTAGTATCTCTGTTTTCTGTCATCTCTGAGAGGTTCACGTCTTCTTTGTCATGATACCAAGCTTACCTGTAAAACGTAGCAGAAATAAGTCCCTGCTGAAGAACCAAAACTGACTGTAACCAGAGTATGCTGATATCCATTCTCCTTAGGAAATGTATGCTCTTTCTTCGCCCAAGTGATGAGCAAAGGTGTTTCATAACACGAATCGTACCCTATGCTCCCTATAGTCACATCTGGAAAGTCTCAGGGCTATGGTGTCTATTTTGGACATCAAGGTGCACTACTTGGACATTCTTAGCCTCATTCTCCTTAAGGTCTGTGAATGGGGGTTAGACCTTTTATCAGATCATGAACAGCACAATGTGTCATTTAAGCAATAAAAAGGAGATTCAATGCGGATATAGGTTATTCCCACGAGGAGAGAAAAGGAAGTTCATGCTGGTAAAAGGCAATTTTATTTGCAATCAAATTGCACCCACAGTTAGGTCTTTAATGGGAACGGTGATTACAGGAGAAACTGGCACCTCTCCTTCAGTTAGTTCGTAGAATCATAAAATAGTTTGGGTTGGAAGGGACCATCAAAGCTCATCCAATCCAGCTGCTGCCATGAGCAGGGACATCTTCACCAGCTCAGGTTGCTCAGAGCCCCGTCCAGCCTGGCCTGGGATGTCTCCAGGGATGGGGCATCCACCACCTCTCTGGGAACCTGGGCCAGGCTCTCACCACCCTCAGGACAATAATTTCTTCCTCATGTCTGGCTTGAATCTCTATCTTTTAGTTTAAAGTCATCACCCCTTGTCCTATTCCAACAAGTCTGTCCCCATCTTTCTTATTGGCCCCCTTTAAGTCCAGAAAGGCCGCACTAAGGTCTCCCCGGAGCTTCTCTTCTCCAACTGAACACCCCAGCTCTCTCAGCCTGTCCTCCCAGCAGAGCTGTTCCAGCCTCGCATCATTTCTGGGGCTCCTCTGCCCCTCTCCAGCAGGTCCCTGTGTGTCCTGTGCTGAGGACCCAGAGCTGGACCAGCACTGCAGGGGGGTCTCACCAGAGCGGAGCAGAGGGGCAGAATCCCCTCCCTCCCCCTGCTGCTCACGCTGTGGGGATGCAGCCCAGGACATGGGTGGATTTCTCGGCTGCAAGCGCACATTGCCGGCTCATGGCCAATCTTTCACCCACCAGCACCCCAAAGTCCTTCTCCTGGGGCTGCTCTCCATTCCTCCATCCTCAGCCTGGATTGATACTGAGGTTAAATTGGTTCAAAAGAAAGCATCTGTCACAAGCATGAGCACATCAACCCATTCTTTGATAGCCTTCAGGGCCAGAGAGACCTTTCTCCTCCTGTGGCATGATTTCCTGAGCACCACAAATCCCAGTCCATCTCTCCACCCCAATTTTGCCTCTCTCATTGCTCTCCTGTACCGTAAGCAATTCACCACTTTTGTACGGGGGCCCCTTCAAAGTGCACGGCTTGGGACCCAGTATCTCCACCTCACTTCATAATTTACTTGGCCAAGGGGGTTCTCAATTCTCCATAGACTTTCCCATTAGTATGTCCCTCCTCTTGGTCTACACTTTCAGAAAATTGTGCTGTTTTTCAAATGAACGAGTGCAGTCAGAGCTTGCATTGAGCGAAGTCTGCTCTGCTGAGGATGGTGAGCATCACGAGGAACCAGGCCTCATGAAAGGGGTGGTCCTCATGACAAATTTCTGACTTGAATAGGGCCCTAAACACAGACACAGCTTCCTTGGCTGCTGGTAGATCTTTGTGCTCTTGTTCTTGAGAAGAGCATAGTAATATATTTGGACATAGATTAAAAAAAAGAATTTTCCACTGGCACCAACAACTTCTCTTCCCACAGTCTTTCCTGATTTTCCTAAGGCCTCCTGGGAGTCTCTTGCTGTACTTCGTGCTTTATTCCTGTAGAAATAGGCACACTCAAAAGGGTAGAAGGTGTTCTCATCAGCTTTCCCACATGTTTTTGGTACGTGTGGTTTGTTGCAACAGGTGTAACATGGTTGTGGAAGTTGTGGCTTAGATGCTGAAAGGTTCACCTCATTCTTGGTCCTGATATTGATGTGTTTTGTGAGGGCTGTGGCCACACAGGGCAGGGTTAGGGAAGGAATTTAACCTGGGCTTTTTTTTTTTTTAGAAATTAATATTCACCTTGATTCCTAAGTGTCTTTGCTGCAGGAATTTCGTTTGTGCATATTGCTTCATGACAGTCCAAAAATACTCTGTTGATGGAGCACCAGAGGAACTTTGAGAGCACCATCCTTGAGTTGTCCCAGCCTCTGTCTAGGATACCTGAATCCTCAGTCTAAGCAAGTAGGAAGTTCAAGGTATGACTTTTTGCCTGCCTGGAATTATATTTTTAACTATTACATGGGGTCGTGGCCAAGCCATTGTGTAGAATGTGCCTGGATCATTCAAACTCAGCTGAAGGAGGGGGAAACTTGTACTCATATTTTGGAATGAGAGAAAGAGTATTTCCAGAGAAAATGAAAAAATTATGTGTCTTGGCTGATTCTTGCTCTTATTTAGCGTGGCAGAAGAACACAAAACATGAACCGGCTGCCGCTGTGCTTCAGCTTCTGAGGCAGCTTTTTACAGTTCACACGTAAAGCACCTCCTTGCTACGTTTACAGTAATACACACAATTGCTGTGGGAGCTTTGTATGGTAAAAGATGTAGAATAAAGTAGAGATCATCTGCGAAGCATGTGCAGTAGTTTCAGCTTTATGTATTTAAGCTTTTAAAAACAAAATAAATGACACTTTTTTCTTTTTCTTTACATTTCAAACTAGCAACTGTCAATCACTTCCAAGTAGTACTTAAGCCACCCCTTCCTCCCCCACATACTTTTGGTTTTCCTGCTGCCTGACTCAGCTGTTGGGTTATTTTGGGTATGTTTGTATTTTGGATGGAATCCAGAGGGAAGAAAAAGCTTTTTGTGAGCAGATCACATGGATGGTGTAGACAGCAAGACCTTCAGGGACTGATAACATTTGTCCATGACACACAAACTAGAAGAATTATAAACAACCTGTAAGACAGGGCTACTGTGGAGAGCAAGATGGATTGTTTGGTAGCTTTTACTACCTAGTGAAAAAATAAAAAAAGCCTTTTTTCACGAAGGCAAATGAGATGTGCTGCAACTGGGCACAAGATAAATGCCACCCAGAGCTAGAAAAGGATCCTGTGGAGCAGCGTTCAGAGAGGGATTTGATGGCTGGAGTGACCAAGCATCTGAAGTAGGTTCCAGTGTGATGCTGGGATGTGGGAGCAGAGGGATGACACGGAGGGCTGCACTGGGTCACTGCCACCACTGAAATGGAGAAGGAGCCGTGGGAGCACATCCAGAGTTCACACTTAGCGGAGTATGTGAAAATCCTGAGGGACAGAAGAGCCATCGAAATTATTTAGGAGTCAGATAAGGATTACAGGGTGCTCAGTCTGTGATATTTAGCAGAAAGAAGGTACAAACACATTTGGTACCGAGTCTTAGAATCGTAGAATCGTTGAGTCATTTTAATTGGAAAAGCCTCTCAAGATCGCCGAGTCCAACCATTACCCCAGCCCTGGCACCGCCCCATGTCTTGAGAACCTCATCTCCGTCTGTCCAACCCCTCCAGGGATGGTGACTCCAGCACTGCCCTGGGCAGCCTGTTCCAATGCCCCACAGCCCTTTGGGGAAGAAGTTGTTCCCAGATCCAACCTCAACCTCCCCTGGTGCAACTTGAGGCCGTTTCCTCTGCTCCTGGCGCTTGTTCCTGGGGAGCAGAGCCCGACCCCCCTGGCTCCAAGCTCCTTTCAGGCAGTTCAGAGATCAGAAGGTCTCCCCTCAGCTCCTGTTCTCCAGCTGAACCTCCCAGCTCCCTCAGCTGCTCCCATCACACTTGTGCTCCAGAATGCTTCCACTGACTTGCCGTTTACCTGTGACACTACCAGTGGTTTCAGAAGCCGTTTCATCCTCTCACTCACGCTGATCTTTCACCTCTTTCAAGCCCAAACCTTCCTTCCCAAGTTTTCACTTGTCACATACAGGCTTGGCCTGCAGAGATGTATCACCTGCCCTGTGACATCCCCCTGGGCTGGGCTGTTTTGTCTACTCCTGTTCCTTCTTGCTCGACCGTTCCAGGCTTGATGCATATGCTGTCTCTAACGAATACAGCTTATTTACTCACATGGTAATTGTTGTTTTTTTAATGCACAGAGCCGAAAAAAGCCACCTCCCCATCACGAATGTGGCAGGGCATCGCTCCGCTCCAGCCTCTGGAGATGCCGAAGCTGTTTTTTCATTTATATGCCCAGCTGGCAGGAGATGATAGCATTGTGGGGCACTACAGCAGTGTGCAGGGGTGCAAGTCCCAGCTGAAATGATGAGCTAGTGCTGATTAACTCAGATTAAGGGTCATGATAGCCAGCTGGGAACTGGTGGGCAGAGATAATAGCAGTTTCGGTGGCTGTCTTTCTAGCTTTAAATATTCCCAGAAGAATAAAAGGGAGGAGGGAACTGTGTCAGATTTATTGCAAGGTTGGTGTGGCCAAATTTATTTCCTATTAAATGCAAATAATGGCAGGATGAGCAGGGTCATTCAGACCTAGAACCTGGCTTGAAATTCCCAGTTCACGTGGAATAAGATGTTTACCAGTTTGTACTGATAAGGATTGAATCCTGCTTCTGGGACTCATACACACACCGCAACCCTTTGTGGGTGCAAGAATTGGGTTGTATGTAAAGACACAACAAGGGTTGGTCAGCTCTTGGGCTTCATATGTTGCTTCTCAACTGCTCCATCTCACACGTGGTGCAACAGCACCTGAGAGAGCTTGTGCCTGAATGCAAGGAGAGGATTCCCAACTCCTGGGATTCAGAATTGAGCTCATTTATGGTCTATGTACTGTTTTTTCACCTGTGGCCATACAATATCACAATCATAGAATCACAGAATCATTTTGGTTGGAAAGCACCTTTAGGATCATCAAGTCCAACTGTTAATCTAAAGCTATCACTAAACCAGGTCCCTAAGAACCTCATCTACGTTTACTGAGAAGCGTTGCAAAGTAGAAAAGAAAATATTCCTAGGCATGCAAACAGCAGACAAAAAAATGGGTGACCTAAAAGTCCTGAACATTTCAAGTCGAACTAAATGCTTGCTTGAAAGGCAGAGTTACACTGAGAGGTACACAGAGAGGTGGTGGATGAACCATCCCTGGAGACATCCCAGGCCAGGCTGGACGGGGCTCTGAGCAACCTGAGCTGCTGAAGATGTCCCTGCTCATGGCAGGGGGTTGGACCAGATGAGTTTTGAAGGTCCCTTCCAACCCAAACTATTCTATGATTCTATGACCTCACTGCACAGGTGGGCATGGGTTACCACGTGTAGCATCTCTGAGGAAGGTACTTCTTGTCCCACAGAGCCCACCAAGGTGTGCTCCACATGGGAGGGTTGGCTGTGTCCCCATCCGGCCCGGGCTTGGCAAAACGCTGGTCATTGACAGTCTGTGCGGGGTCTCCCTTTTTGGTTCCCATTAATGTCTGCAGAAAGGGGATCCAGAGACACGTCTGGGCTGTGGCCAGCAGCCTTTGTGCTCACCGCTTTGGTGGCAGAGCCTGTTTTCAACCAGCTGCCGAGACACAGAAAGGAGACTGAAAGCCTCTCTGTGCAACAAGCCCCATGGAAGCCGAAAACGGGGACTGTTCTGCATGGAGGAGACGTAGCCGCTCAAGGAGTCTATTCCACCCACGTAAGATGCTTGGGCAGCTCTGTCCTTCATGTGGGGCAGGGATGCTCAAAGGGGCGGCAAAAGCTGGATGCAAAAGCTGAAGAGGAGGGGAATCTGAAGAGCTCTGGGATGTCCAAAAACCATCTTTATTAAAAATGAAATAGCTGGGGTTTTGTCCACATAGCACAGCTCGTTTCCTCCTCCTTGCTTTGAGGAAGGCTGGGAAGTTCCCACTGGGACCTCTTAGAATAAATTGTACCTTGGTCATGCTTGGGCCACTCGCCACAGATGCATGTACTCTTGGCAGCTTTAATAGGGTATTGCATGTACCACCCATCTTCACGCATAGATTAATTAAGACTTGGAGATAGATACTGGCTTATTTTATTCCATATCTGCCTTCATTTTGGAGAGCAGAGCGGCTCTGCATGAAGTCTCTAGTTTGACCCAATATTTGTCTTTGCCAGCTCTTCCCCATCTGACCTTCAGCCAAGTCATTTAACCTACCAAATATCTCTATTCCCTCATCAGTGGGTCCAACATATCTTCTTTATTTACTCTATAGCACC
The DNA here is from genome assembly GCA_013399365.1 of Pampusana beccarii. Classification (NCBI taxonomy): domain Eukaryota; kingdom Metazoa; phylum Chordata; class Aves; order Columbiformes; family Columbidae; genus Pampusana; species Pampusana beccarii. The sequence goes on along the minus strand of VWYH01010176.1, from coordinate 196,922 downwards.
GGTCCCTGAAGAAAAATCTGCAGTTGGATCAAACTGAGTTATTCACTGTGCTGTAAGAGATCCGAAGAAGCACAGTGCAACAGCATTAATTTTGGGGATGGGTAGGTGAAGTGCAAAAAAGTAAAGTAAAATGAGACTTTAAATGAAACAGTCGTCTCTCTGATGCCTACAAAAAATCTTCGAACAGTTCAGTGAACAAGTAACTGAAAGGAAAACCACTTGACAATCAATTTGGATTGCTTTATCTAAATGATACGTATTTTAAGTAAATATCTATATAACAAATGTATGACACAGAACTAAGCTGAACTCTTGAACTACGAACGAAAGTCCCCAAACAGGGGACTACAGCAAATCTAACTTGGCAGGAGCTATTACCTTTTAAGATAAAGAATCAGACATTGAAATAGGAGCTTGACAACAATGTAGATGTCGTGTTCACTAAGTAAGAGCAGAAAAATGCCAGCAGTGAAATAATTCTTGACAAAATGGTGCACAACACACAAGTGCAACACAAGCTATGAAGGCGGATTAAGATCTTCCTGAGGTCCTTGAGCCAGTGGAGTTTTCTTATCACAGCTGGCTCTGGGGAGTTTTCATCATCTTGATCCCATCTCCATCCTACTGCAATGAGCCCATGGGGATCCAGCAATCATGGTCATATCTCTGGAGAGCTGCTTGTTTCTCAGCTGATTCCAGCTCCCCTTTCAGTCACACTACATTGTCCCTCTGACCTGTGTCTACCTGGGCGACCTCTCTCAATAACTCCCATAACTGGGAGGTCTGTTGCTTTTCTTTCCCGTATTGCTGCTAGACACCTTCCAATTTGATGTTCAAGGTGCTGGGCAAAATTTGCAATTTTTTGAGCTTCACTTCTGTTTCTTAGCGTGTCTGTTACTGTTCGATAGGATTCACATGCAGCCAACTGGTCAGCCACACCACTGATTTACAAGGTGAGCTGTCTACTGCTACTCTTTGGGGTTTTGGTTTTGTATTCTGTTAGTCAGAACTCTTTGTTGCACCATCTTTGATGTTCTTCCTTTCCTTCTGCAACTCTTCCACCAAAGCCTTGTAAGAGTCCATGTTGGCTTGCAACCCATGGTTCAGAATTTGCACATCTTTGATATCTTCTTGCGGCTCATAGTTTCTCACACTGAAGTTGGTGACCGAATCTCTGAGGTCCCGTATTTGATTTCGCAATGTTTTGTTGAAAGAGGTCAGATCCTGAAATGACGTTTGCTGGGGATGAAAAGAAAAGAAAATTTTGGTCATTTGGTTATTCCAGATCTGATGTTTAGTGTTACTGCATTTGATCACCATCCTGCTCCTGGCGACCATTTCTCTTTATCAGCAGGACCATTGTTAGCACATCATTACTCATGTGGATTGAGGTTGCTATGAAAGTTATATGCTGTACACCTTGGGTCCATTCCTTTGGCCCTGGAAGAACAGAAATCTTCAACATATGAGCTGCATATATTGTAAAATGTGTGACTTGAGTCCAAGCAAGCCAGGCTGCAATCATCTTCAGATCTAGTTAAAAAAAAATAAATCTAGAGAAACTTCTGCTACCAAATCCACATCTTCTCTAGACGATTTCACCCCTTTTTTTTGCTGTTTAGGAAGACCAGGACTTTTTAACTAAAAAGCCTGGATTGAACCAAGAACCTGTTAAGAAAACATGAAAATAAGCACAACAAAGCTTATTTTCTCAGGATCCAGAGTTTTTTTTTCCCTCTTCACTCCTAGCAGTGCACTCCCAGAGCCCCAGTCTCAAGAAGAAATTACAAATAATAGAGGAGATTTATGGTTTTGGGAGACATCATGCTCTCTCCTTCTCTTTTCCTATAATTAAGGCACTCCAGGAGTTATTACAGGAGGTGGTATCAAAGCTCTCCGTGGTATCAAAGATCTCCATAGTGACTAACTCAACCCCCTCCATTTTTTAACTCTTAAGGCCTGATGAAGAACATACGAGGGTTAATAAAAAGCCTTTTATTGACTACAGCAGCCTCAGGGCCAAACCCTCTTTTAGCCCCTCATGTGAAAGGCGTGCACAAGGTGACATCAAAAACCTGCATCTAAAACTGCAGAATGGCTATTTTCATAATGGAAAAAAAAATAAAAAAAGAAGGAAAAAATGTTTTCTTTATGCACACAAATAGATGACTCTTTAGTCCACGTGAAAGAAGATGATGGGGATGGTATGGTGAGCCTTTGGCATTGCCTACACCCCTCTGCACCAGACCCATCGATCATTTAACATGCTAAAATAGGCACCCACTGCCCTACATGTGCAGAGCCTTTAACTTCTCAATGCTCCTCTTTTAGAAGAGTTTGCTCAGCTTCCATGCAACAAGGGCTTTATGATACCTCCAAAGTAGAAAATATTTCTCTCCCACTGAACCTGATAGGCTATGGGAGTCAGATGCCCCATGGGGCTGTTGTTCTGCTTTGTTTTCCCAGGGTTGCCCAGCAAGTCAGTGGCAGAACATGGATTTCAACGTACATCTCCCACAGCCTGTGCCAGGCCTTTTGCAGCCTCAATTCTTTCAGCTTTTGTCGTCTGCTGCTTGCATGCAAACGCGAGCTTGCCTGGTTACAATCCCTTGCATTGTCTGCAAGGTCTTGGCCAAAGAGAATTGAAACGGGCTTTGCATGACTCCAATGCAAAAGCGTGGGCTGGATGGGGGAGAGGGGAAAAACATCACTAGACAAGCAAAAATATTTTAGCCTTAAAAAGAGAAAGATGACGGAAGTGGTTTAAAGAGAATAAATAAGGAATAGTGTTCGTTCTCATAGTGCACAAA
>VWYH01010176.1:142290-185451 GCA_013399365.1 Pampusana beccarii | reverse complement strand
TTTTTTTTTTTTTTTTTTAGTAAATGTTAATTTTATTTAGTTTTTTGGTTTTTTTTTTTTTTTTTTTTGTAGAATCATAGATTTATAGAATCATAGAATCATTTTGGTTGGAAGAGACCCTCAAGATCATCGAGTCCAACTATTAACCCAATACCGGCACTGCCCCATGTCTCTGAGAACCTCATCTCCGTCTGTCCAACCCTCCAGGGATGGTGACTCCACCATTGCCCTGGGCAGCCTGTTCCAGTGCCCCACAGCCCTTTGGGGAAGAAATTGTTCCCAGATCCAACCTCAACCTCCCCTGGTGCAACTTGAGGCCATGAGGATGCCAAGAGGGTCATGTTGTGCTGTCTCAGCCTATCCTGCTCAGTGCTGTGCCAGCCTGGCTCTTTCCAGTCCCTAGAGCTGTCACCGTCACTAGAGACAGAGAGGAGGGTTTTAGTGTCCTTAACAGCCTCCCCAAGCCATCAGGAAGGGAGGGAGTTGCTTCAGCCGCATGTAATTTCACCACGATGCAGCAAAGGCACCTGCATTAGGCCTCTCCACCAGTCATTCTCTCAATTACACCTCAGCTGATTGACTCCTCTTTTCTTCTTTTCAAAAGCATGTCATTAATGGGCGAGAGGCCGATTGCACTTCACGTTAATTCAGTCGGCTGGGCCAGAGAGTAAAATGAACATTTTCCTGAGGTGGATTTACTACCCCAGGAGACGCCTCTCCCCCGTCCTCCCCTCTCCTTGCCATCTGCTCATGATAAAATGCTCTCGGCTCCCCTCTTATCCACCAACACCCATCCATCTCCATCAGCACAGCTAGCCGTACTGAGCGTGCCGCATAATGAGATATCTGCTCTCTAATTAGCCATGCGCATGCTGATTTCCTAACCACGGAAAAAGGTGGTTGCAAAAAATAGCGGTTAAGGGCCGGAGGGTAGGGAGTGGGAAGATACCTTCACCTCAAATACCTGTTTGTACCAAGCAAGGATGCTACAGGGCAGGATGGAAATCAGAGGAAAAGGATTTGTTTTGTTTGTTTGTTTGTTTCACGTCTCCAAGTTTAGAATTTTTCAGGGGGATGTGTTTGCATTGGACCTTTGGCCTCAAAAAGTGATTCCTGGTGCAAATAGAGGACCCAAATTAGTGTTTGAGCCTGCACTGGTTGAAGTGGGGGGGTAACGTGGGATTGCAGCATGAGCTGCATCCTCTGGGATGAGCAGTAAGAGAGGACTGAGCGCGTATGGGGATTTTGCATACAGGACATGAAATGGTTGTATATCTTCTTCCCCATTTTCACGGGATTTCTTTGGATCTGAAGAAGAAACTGTTTGTGACCCTTGTCCCAGCCTTTCTTCTGGGACTCAGTTACTCCAAAGAGAAGAAACTTACACACCAATAATTTTTTTCTTCCCTTTCCTCCCCTTTTTTCCTTTTTCTTTTGAGAAAAACCATGAAGGAAATTCAGTCACTTAAGCAACAAAACCTTTTAACTCTTTCTGAATTAGGTGGGATTTTTTTTTCCTTGCAGAAAATGCTTGCTATCTTCTAAACAGTCACAGTTAATTGTGTGCCCCCTATTGAGGTGTCGCAGCACAGTCTCACCCTCAAGATAAAGCTGTAATTTCATGGATAATTTATACCACAGTCCCAATCTGGCCAAAAATGGTGATACAGGACATCCAGCTTTCGGACTTTGGGTACAAGATCAAAACCAGGCATACTCCTGTGATGCAAAAAGATTTTTTTTCTTGTTCCACTTTTGAAGACCACTAGTTGCCGCTGGGTTTGGGTTGGATGGTACAGCCCAACATGCCACCATCCTGCCCTGCACGTCTCAGGAGAAGGTCACTCGGAGTCTATGCGGTGACTTCGTCTCACACGTAGGATGGTTCAGATATCCTCATCACATTCCTTCTCCTAACCTGGGCTAGCTTTTCTTTGTTTTCTCCTTTAATCAGCCTCTTCCTAAGGCATTGCCTCTTCAGCTGTCCAGATTATCACCTACTTCATGGTGCATATGATTTTTATCCCTTCATTTATATGGTTGTTCTCTATTTCCTTCAAGCTCCCTACCTTCTCCTGTGTATGTATTTTTGTGGAGAGTTAAATATAAGATGAGGGAGAAGATTATGGTGAGGGGTGGTAGTTACGAGGTGAGCTACATGCGAAGGGCCACACACATCATGGTTATGGCTGAGAACATCAACACGGCCCAGGGAAACTGGAGGTGTGTTTTGGGAATGGGCAGGGCGAGACAGAGAGATTAAAAGGCTCCTTCCCTGTGGTTACGAAACCAGAGGGTCATGAAAGGAGAAGGAAGAGCCCAAAGGGGAGGCTGGGGTAGGTGGCTTCCCATGCTGAGGCAGCAGGGAATCATAGAATGTCCTGATTTGGAAGGAACCCACAAGGATCATGGAGTCCAACTCCTGTCGCTGCATAGGACACCCCACAGTTCACACTGTGTGTCTGAGGACGTTGTCCAGTCTCTTCTTGAACACTGTCAGGTTGGGGCCGTGACACCTCCCTAGGGAGCTTGTTCAGTGTGCAGCACCTCTGGGTGAAGAACCTTTTCCTCATGTCCAACCTGAACCTCCCCTGGCACATCTTCCTGCCATTCCCTGGGTTCTGTCATTGGTCACCAGAGAGAAGAGGTCAGGATGCCCCCATCCCTCAGAGCTGTAGGCTTTCTAGTTCAGCTTCCAGACCTTTCCTGTGGCAGTGCCTACAGAAATCAAGAGCACTGGGCAGAAACCAAGCCAGCTTTCTGCTGTTCTTTCTATAGAGGAGGGGAAAGAAGAGACATCCAGTTGCCAGGATGTCTAAGGATGCATAGGAGAACACGTTGCCTCTTCCTTGCATGATGGGCATGCATACAGTTTTGGAACCATCTCTATCTGGAGGCCAACAGAGGTTTTTTTCAGCCACCAAATCCCTGCAGTACATTTTTTAAACATAACTTGAAGCTTCCACAGGCTCTTTGAATTCTACCAGGCCACAAGCACAGGTATCTCTGCTGTGAAAATTAGTTTAGAGAGCAAATAGGGAATGGGACATAGCCTCTAAAACTGATTTAGCCCCAAAGTTCATAAATGTTTAAGCCACACCCCAGGTATAAATTGCTCTCAGTCTCGGAGATGGGGCAGATAAACAGCTGGACCAGTGTAGTGGTCTCAGGTAAATCCAGGAATCTTGAAGCATATATGGGGGGAATCCCGCTGAGGAAGAGATGATTGTGAGCAGCTGTTTGGTACCAGGGGTATGTTGAGGAATGACAGATGGGAAAACAGATTGCTGGCAGCATGCTTTCAAAGCTGCTTGCTCTTACTTTGCCTATTACACGTTTTGTTGTTATTGTATTTATTCTAGAGAAGGCGAGGACCTCTCCTTGGATATGGGTTCATCCTCTGCTAGCAAATCAGTGGCTCTGGCTTCTTATTCCATCAGTTGGTCTTGCTGCAGTAGAGTTGAAAACGCTGCTAAGAGCAACCTGGAGATTGATTTTCTGGGGGTGTTTGGCTTGGAGAGAGGTGAAGATGATGAGGGGAGAATTAACTGCACAAGAGCGAGTCTGCTGCTGGCTGTCTGGCTCCTCCTGGGCACGGAGTTACTGCGACCACCAGACCAATACCGTAATGGGATCACAGGGTAACCCAGATTGGAAGGGACCTCAGGAGAACATCTAGTTCAACCACCTCCTCCTGGGAGGATGAATGTTGTGAGCAGCTGCATGGTTTTACAGTGTCGTTACAGTGTCTGAAACTCTTTTGTGGAGGAGATTAACAGCACCAAGTGGCTGGAGGTGAAGTTCATCTGGTCTTGCTGGCCTTTAGAAATGAATAAGACATCCCAGCCTCCAAGGCACTTGATTGTCCTCATGTGGACATAGGGCACAGAGGGTGTTGTTCTCTTCTCCNGTAGATGAGGTTCTCAGGAACATCAGTTAGTGTCAGGGTTGGGTTAACGGTTGGACTCAATGCTCTTGGGTCTTTTCCAACCAAAATGATTCTATGATTCTATAACCCTATGATTTTATGTGCTTGGCAAGGCAATATATGTTCCAACCTTGATTTCTATAAAACTGCTTTTTCCCTCATTGTACAGCAGCCCTAACATGCATTAAACCTTATAACGCCAAAAAATGTGCCTCACTAAGGGATAGTTTTGTAGTACAAAGCAAAGGAACAACAGAGATTCATGACCCTAGGAAAGCAGACTATCATACCTGCAAAGCTGGGCAGGGAGCTCAACATAGAAGACAAGGATGTGATGTTGTGGGATACTTTTTTAAGCAAAACTGCACTACATGAAAGTGAAGAGCTGTCACCTGGCAATGATATCTACTGGAAGAGAGCTTATAAACACTGAGGTCCAAGTGATTTCTTAAATCCTCTCAGTCCTGTGTGTGAAAGAAGAGAAAAAAAAGCAGTAAGTGAGAGGTGCAAATCACCAGTTGTGTGAAACTCAGAGAAAGACATGCCCATGCAAACTCACAGAGCTCGTAAGGAACCATCAGTAGAGTCTATGAAAGTAGAGTTAATATTCTTTGCCTTTTGTGCTCTCGGTCACAGGAACAGACGGTGAAGATGAATTACTGATTGGAAGCTGATGACTATCTGGGGATGAGGGATGTTAACTCAGTTATATTTAATTTGGGTAAATAGAGGGCAGACGCAGCCAGTATCAGACTCTGTTGGGGGTTCACCCCCACATGCCTGTACCTGCAGTCAGTGATTCTGCAGGGCTGATTTCCAGGGGAATAATTATGATTTAAATTAACTGCATGGAAAGCTGTAGGAAAGAAGTGGCTCTTTGAGAAAAGTCGTGCAGAGAATGAAAGGATACTATTGCGCAGCCAGGAAATAGGATCATTCTTTGTTAAAAAATATATAAAATGGAAAAAAAAAAATGTGATGGATAAGTGCCAATATAAATTGTAACTAAGGTACTATTGAAAAGTGGTGAAGGAAGATAAAGGTTTTTGTATGAAAACTGGGAAATGGAAAGGTCAGAGAAAAGATGATGAAAGTGTTTCATTTAAGAAAAATAAAGGCAACTTCTAGTAGAGCTGGAGATCCGTTGTACTATGACACTAATGATCAGCTGCAAGAGAGCCGTGAAAATCAGCCCTTGTGCTAGCAGAACTGTGTCAGTACCTGCTTGACTCTTAAAGTATTGCTCCAAGGCAATGGAACAAATGGTCAGAAGTGCTGAAATCTCATGGAAAAAAAGTGTAAGATTACTGCATCACTGTTACAGACATCATCTTAAGACTGAACCTAGTGCTACACCCAGTGTATGTACCAGCACTGGTGTGACCAGCAGGCCCAGGGCAGTGACCGAACCTGTGCTGGGACCTGGGGAGGAAAAACCGCGAATCCTGAGGTCAGTTTTGGGCCCCTCAGGCCAAGAAAGGCCTTTGAGGTGCTGGAGCGAGTTGAGAGAAGGGAACGGAGCTGGGGAAGGGGCTGGAGCACAAGTGTGATGGGAGTGGCTGAGGGAGCTGGGGGGTTCAGCTGGAGAACAGGAGCTGAGGGGAGACCTTCTGATCTCTGAACTGCCTGACAGGAGCTTGGAGCCAGGGGGGTCGGGCTCTGCTCCCCAGGAACAAGCGCCAGGAGCAGAGGAAACGGCCTCAAGTTGCGCCAGGGGAGGTTGAGGTTGGATCTGGGAACAATTTCTTCCCGAAAGGGCTGTGGGGCATTGGAACAGGCTGCCCAGGGCAGTGCTGGAGTCACCATCCCTGGAGGGGTTGGAGAGACAGAGATGAGGTTCTCAGGGACATGGGGCAGTGCTGGGGTGGGTTAGTGGTTGGACTTGACGATCTTGAGTGTCTCTTGCAACCAAAATGATTCCACAATTCCATGATTCTATGTGTGACCTGGACTCAACCACTGGCGCCTTCCACTGTTTCTGGAGGGACAATGGGGAGTTGCAGAGCTCACGTCGGAGAATGTCTGAGTCTTTCGTCAGGGTGACTAAGTCAATTTTGTTCCCCAGAAACAACTGCACACATGTCCACCTTTGGGGAGGTGAATTTTATACAGAAGAGATGCACTTGCTGATGAATTATGGAGGACATGTGCCCATCCCCTTGCGCATGTACATGCTTACACACACATGCATGTTTTTCTCCCAACCTTGCAGTGCCTGGGAAGGGTATCTAGCCACACTTTGTTGTGGGCAGCCAGTTTTACAGCTCTGCTAAGGCTGTTTGTTTAAACACCAGCTCCAATTATCACAATGCAAGTTTAGAGATGGCTGGACTGGATACCTCACCCAAGACATCATCTAAGGCCAGTTTCACTTTAGCAGTGTGAAGATGCTGAGCATTATAGACGTTTAGGGACCATATAATACAACAAGGCTTGAATATGAGCTACCAACTCCTGGGCCAAATTGAGCCCATTTTGCCAGCTGAGACATCCTGGCTTCCCAGCTGCAATAGCTGCAGCTTAAATTGCTAAAGCTAAATTGTCTGACGAGGGATGGCAGGATTTATTAGGGGCTGGGGCTTTCTATTTACCTCCCTATACTCCCATGTCTGCTGGAGCAGGGACATTGCTGCAATGGGAATGAATTGTGACTTAGTTTTGCAGCCAGTCACGGGTTTAGGGATGAGAAAACATCTGTCCGTTCCCCATCTGACACGCATCTCCCTCCAGCCTCTGACAGATGCTCTGATTTATAAATTCACTCACTGCTGCTGACAAGACTCAATCCTGTCCAGAAAAGCCATGACAAAGAAAGACAATTAGGCAGTTATGCCAGCACAAATGACCGAATACTTGAGCAGCTGAGACAATCTGAACAGATTTGTATTAGGGAATGGAGATGGAAAGGCCATATGGTCTATGATCAAAACAGAGGAGTTGTTATATGAATTTCCACTCTGAATGGGCAGGGTCACATGGCTGTGTCTGTAAAGAGAAAAATCTCGTAAAACAGGCTCTTTGGGGAAGTGCTCAGACAGCATAATACTACTTTTCTCTGTTTTTCTAGCTGCTGGGCATGTGTTGGCATTGCCTTTTCATTTGCTCCACAGTCTGATGCTTGCAAGATGCTGGATGCACAAGCTGGTCACCATCAGCTGCCATCAACCTGGGGTTGCCCAGAGAGTCAAGCTCAATTTTGGGTATCCCTGCTTCACTGCCATGGGCAAATCCTGCAGTGTTTTGTCTTATAATAAATATGTTTCCTCCGGAAAGATCTGGCTATTAGATTCTTGGTTTGCACTAAACCTCACTCTGCTTCTGTCGCAGTGTCAGGAGAAGCAATTTATACACTGAATTTCATTCTTTTCCAAAGGGGAGGGGAAATCCTGGCTATAAAACCAATGACCATTTCAGTCATTAAAGCTGCAAGTGATCAGCTAGCAAAAGGCCTCGTGAAGATGTCAGTTGTGTTTAATAGCATTCAGACATGATTTATGGCTCTATTCTGAGACATCAGGAAAGAAATTACCCCCAGAAATCAGCAGTTCTGACCAGAAGTGGCTCAGGTGGTAAAGCACCTGCTGCGTTGATCCAGTGTTGACCTGCGGTTCATGGACCACTAATGAACTATAAAGCCATGAGATGGTGTTCCACAGAGCAGAAACCAAGTGTATTGTGCACTAACACTGCCCCATTGCTAAAGGTCTAGAGACATCATCAAGGTCTGGTCCTGACTGCCATCGGTACCTGGAAGCTGGTGTGGAATTGTCACAATTATCTTTGTGACTGATTTTTTTTTTTTTTTTTTTAATAGTCAGCACTGTTAAGCTGTGCTTTTCTAAAGCAATAAACATATTTCTGGCAAGGAAAACTATTCTGATTATCCCTCGCCTAGATACATACACACTCCTTCACTGATTGCCAAACAGCAAAGTGTGGTGTATTTTGCAAATTGCTTGGATGCTCTTTAGGTTGAAAAACATCTGGGAAATCTCTAACGTCCTGTTCCTACATGACTTTCTGAATGAACCACCTTCTTCCACCCCACCTGAGTGTCATGGGCAGGAGTTGAGAGAAGGATTAACAGGGGAGAGATCATAGAATCATTTTGGTTGGAAAAGACCCTCAAGATCATCGAGTCCAACCGTTAACCCACCCCTGGCACTGCCCCATGTCCCTGAGAACCTCATCTCCGTCTGTCCAACCCCTCCAGGGGTGGTGACTCCAGCACTGCCCTGGGCAGCCTGTTCCAATGCCCCACAGCCCTTTGGGGAAGAAATTGTTCCCAGATCCAACCTCAACCTCCCCTGGGTCCAACTGTTAACCCACCCCTGGCACTGCCCCATGTCCCTGAGAACCTCATCTCCACGTCTGTCCAACCCCTCCAGGGGTGGTGACTCCAGCACTGCCCTGGGCAGCCTGTTCCAATGCCCCACAGCCCTTTGGGGAAGAAATTGTTCCCAGATCCAACCTCAACCTCCCCTGGCGCAACTTGAGGCCGTTTCCTCTCATCCTGTCATGAAGAGCCCAAGAACTTTGGTTGTCACGTCCGGAGGGGAATGAGCCATGTGGGATCATCAGTGAAGTGGGACATGTCCTTCAAAGATGACATCTTGGATGAATTTAGCAGCTGGATTTTCCCACTGAGCGAAATGTCTAAAGCAAAACCTGGTGGTTTTGCCCCAAACTTAGCCAATCTCATGCAAACTCCAGCAGCTATTTCCTATGAACACCAAAGATTTTAGTTGCAAGATTTTAGCACCAAGATTTTGGCTGCACATTGAAATCTTGACTTGCAAGGAAGGGGCTCAAAAGCCCCTCAAAAGCAGCTCAAGAGACGATGGTTGAGGCTGTGAGGCAGTAAGACCCCATCTTTTTCCTTGTCTTTTCGTCAGAAATGGGTGAAACACACAGGCTGAAACCCTCACAGCAAAAATAAAGATAACAAAATGCTCTGGAAATCTCAGCTAAGGATTTAAAGGATTTAAAGGCAATAAAGAAATAGTGTCTTTGGAGGGGAGCAACAAGACAGTTCTAGCAGCACTAAATCCAGGTGAGTGCATGAAACCACTGTGGGTTAAGGGAGGGCCAAATTTTGCAAGTGTCAAGATCTGAACATCCCAGTGTTTTCAATCAAGCTTCTCTTTAAGCAAAGAAGGAAAAGAAAAATATTTCTTGTCTGCAGAGAGCCTAGCTAATGGAAATCTGCAATAACTGTAACTTGGCTTTCTCATAGGCTTAGAGTAGTTTCCCTATAATATCAGGAAAATACATAGCCTTTCTTGAAGTAGCAGAAGCCCTCCATAAATCAGGGTCTTAATTGAGCTGAAGACATTTGCCAGCATTTCAGATTTGATTTTTCTGCTGAACTGGAGTCAGATTGAAAACAGTGATGCAGGGAAACAAAAAGAAAACCTGAACACAAAACCAGGCAGATATTAGACCACAAATATTCATTAGTGAATCATAGCAATAAAAAGGAAATGAGTCACAACCCTAATGCCCTAAGAAGCAGCCTACCCGGAACACAGTTTAGTCAGAATCTTCAAGGACCAAATCTTTGACTTATAGGTGTGAGGTTTTTTTATGCTTTGATTTATTTTTTCTTTTTTTCCCCAAAAGCATCCATTTTATCAAATGGGTCAAATATGATTAACTCTGAGCTTGCTGTCATAAATGGGTTAAGAAATGCACAGAGCCAGGCGCGTGGTCTCACAACATCCATTCTGTCCCTTAGGGCTGGCTCTAAACACCTGGGAAAGGGTTTTCTCAGACTCTTCCAGATGTTCTGCTTGCAGCTGGCTCATAGAGTCCCTGGAGGCACATGGAGCCTCTCCAGGATGGCCTGAAGCCTCCTCACGGTGAGCACCTACCGTGAATAAAAAGACATTTCCTAGAACAAACGACCTGCCTGGACATCTCTGGGCACACAGGTGATCTTGTCCTAAGAGCAGACCTTGGTTGTGGATCTTCTCACCCAACCTCTAACAAAGCAGAGATGTCCCCTGAGCTGGTCGTCTCGGAGCTTAGAAACCATAATTATTCGTAATGTCATGATCTTACCACTCTCTTAGCTTTATAATATTGTAACTCCATTTCAATATGGTCTTCATCCCACAGGCATCATGCCAAATGTCTACACCGAGAACTGGGTAATATTCCTGAGAGTGAGAGCTCTTCAAATTCCTATTTTGTACACAGGGAAACTGAGGCAGACAGTAAGGTGACTTTCCCAAAATTACAAAGTTGAGCCAGCCCTTTTGGAGACTTACAAAATTCCAGTTAAACCACGATGGTTGCCTCTGCATTTGCTACAAGCACCCAGAGTCGAAAATGCCCCTTTTTGCTCGATGAAAGTCATAAATTGAGTCAAAGCCAGCAAATCTGTGACAGCTTGTGCTGAACACCCTAAATATATTTATATGAAAGGTCTTTCACCTTCCTCAAAGGGAAAGGAGCCTCTGTCGTCAGTGGGAGGCTCTACCTTGGCAGGGACACGCAACAGAAGGGAGGAGAGTTCAACACATTCCCTGCTGAACTTGAACTTGGACCAGACTGTGAGACAAACCCTGACCTACAACTGCCCCTTCCTTGCTCATTGATCACATCTCCCTGCAGCAGATATAAAGAAAAGAAGGCTCGTTGATTGCTTAGTCTTTAAATGTATTTCTTAGTTTTTACATATAGGATGTATAGACTGCTGGAGGGAATTTTGGGATGCAGGACACCTGCTATGCAGAAATGCTGGGGCTGCAGGTCTGCAGAGGAGTTTTCACAGAATCCCAGACTGGTTGGGGTTGGAAGGGACCTCTGGAGATCATCCAGGCCAACCCAGCTGCTAAAGCATGGTCACCAGAGCAGATCACACAGCAAGGTGTCCAGGTGGGTTTGAATGTCTGCAGAGAAGGAGACTCCACAACCTCTCTGGGCAGCCTGGTCCAGGCTCTGGCACCTCAAAGGAAAGAAATTTCTCCTCATATTCAGATGGAACCTCCTGTGTTTCAGTCTGTGCCCATTGCTCCCCATCCTGTTGCTGGGCACCGCTGAATAGAGTCTGGTCCATCTTCTTGACATTCACCCTTGAGATTTTTATCAGCATTGATAAGATCCTTCTCAGCTTCTCTTCTTCAGGCTGAACAGCCCCAGCTCTCTCAGTCTCTCCTCATCAGAAAGATGCTCCAGACCCCTCAGCATCTTTGTAGCTCTCCACTGGACTCTTTCCGGTAATTCCTTGTCCCTATTGAACTGCGGAGCCCAGAACTGGACGCAGTTCTGCAGATGCACCCTCACCAGGGCAGTGCAAAGGGTGAGGAACAACCTCCCTTGGCCCCCCGGCCATACTCTCCCTCACACACCCCAGAAACCATTGGCCTTCTTGGCCACAGGACACATTGGTGGCTCATGTTCAACCTGCTGTCCACCAGGACTCCCAGGTCCTTTTCCACAACGCTGTTTTCCAGCAGGTCAACCCCTCACCTGTTTTGGTACCTGGGTTTAAATACAAGGTGTGCTGGGCAACTCCATGGAGCTGAGACACTGTTGTAACTGGGGTTTGACCTCAGCATCTTCCTTCCCCACCCCATTTGCATCCCAGTGGAGGCTGCATCAATTTCCAGAAGCACTGGCTGCAGATCGAGCAGTTTAGACCAGCAAGGTCAAGGTTGATGGTTTCTGAATGGATGATTCTTCCCCGAGACTGATTTGATTTGATTTTTTATCTTATTTTATTTTGTCTTCCCGGACAACTCACTGTTGCTGCGTTTCAATTTAAAAGTTTTTGTTTGTTTGGTTGGTTGGTTGTTTTCGTTGTTTTTTTTTTTTTTTTTTTTTTTTTTTTTTTTTGTTTGGTTGGTTGTTTTCGTTGTTTTTTTTTTTTTTTTTTTTTTAAATCACTCTGAAGGGGCTAAATTGGCTTGCTTTGTTTTGTTTTAAACAGAAGGTATTACAACTACTTTGAATTTACTCATCTTTTTGCAATGATTACCTGCCTTCTAGAACACTACTGTGTTGCTAATGTGTGTCAGGACCATCATTTTACTCATGGGGAAACTGAGGCATGGACAGTGACCGTGACATTCCCCAAGGCACAGGGGAAGGTTTATTGCTGGAACCTTCATTCCTTTTGGCTGGTTCCTGTGCTTCAGCCTCAAGCCAGTCGCAGGGAAATCACAATTCACAGATGCAGTTTTACTGACTGCATTCGCACACTGTTCTGGAAATTGCTTTTATGAAGGCTAATTAGTTTGGAAAAACAACTGCAGAAACGAGGAAGAAACGTAATGATCCTTGTGGCAAACCAGCATGCTCAGTGAACCTCCAGGCTGACTGATTGAGCAGAAACACGGCACATTTTGAACCTTTTAATTAAGGAACCAGGCTAAAGGCATCAACTGAAATGTATGGAGGGGGAAATCAGGAAGCTCATCAGGAAAAGTCATGGAGAACTATACGTATCCACAGACTCAGATGTTTGAACAGGGGTGGCCAGTTTTGCCTGCAGAAGTGGGGAAAGCGGATAATCAGGCGGCCAGATGTTACTCAAAAACTAACTGCTACAGAGCCCTTTCACATCGTCATGAGGTATTTTTTTAGCAACGTGAGGTAGGGTCGGTGATTCTTTTAGCATTATTAGATACAGAAGCAGCCTGAGGCAAGGGCTGCTTAAGTGGATAAGCTTGGGCATAGAAAGTTTTGGTGACCTCTGTTAGCGAATAGACTGCCTGAGCTTATTGAATTATTTGGTACACTGCTTCTGATATAACTTGTTTAGAAACTGCTTGTATAGGATTTACTTTTCATAACTAAGGTTGCTTAGCATAACTTCTGTAAGCTGTGACCCTTTAAAATTTCTGTTTTGTAAAGTAGAAAAGGCCTCGGAGTCTTCAAGCTGGAAGATAAGGGGAGCTGTGTCCTTGGAGATCATGGAATTGTAGAATCATTTTGGTTGGAAAAGACCCTCAAGCTCATCGAGTCCAGTCGTTAGCCCAGCCCTGGCACTGTCCCATGTCCCTGGGAACCTCATCTCCGTCTGTCCAACCCCTCCAGGGATGGTGACTCCACCACTGCCCTGGGCAGCCTGTTCCAATGCCCCACAGCCCTTTGGGGAAGAAATTGTTCCCAATATGCGATCTAAACCTTCCCAGCACAACTTGAGACCATTTCCTCTCAGCCTAAATACTCTTGATAGCATCCAGCCACAGTGGGAAGATATTGTCTGGTATATTATACAATGGAGCAGGAATAAGAGCATTGTCCTACTTCTGAGTAAGGTGTAATGGGGATTTGCCTCATTAGTTTGGAGTCAAGGTGCTCATCTGTGATATAGTATCTCTATGCTTGCCCTATCTAAGAACTGACCCCCATGGTTGTGAGCTCTGGGTGCTTCCCACCCATCTTGCTGCCCATGGCATAGATGAAAGCATCTACACTGTGCCCAGGAGGAGCTCAACCAAAAAGCCTGCACAGGTGTTGCATTTGTGAGATGATGCTTTGGGGGAAGAAGAAGTTATTATGTTGGAAATCTCCTTTACAGGGTACTAAATTCATGAGACAAGCCCTGTTCAGAGACCTCAGTGAGAATACGAGAGGGACGGGATGGGATGGGACGGGACGGGACGGGATGGGACGGGACGGGACGGGACGGGACGGGACGGGATGGGATGGGATGGGATGGGATGGGATGGGATGGGTGACTAATTGTAATAAACCCAGAGCAAACCCCACCACGCACATCTGTAGCTCCTGTAGTCCTTAAGTCTCTTCCCTTCCACCCTACCTAAATCTTCCATCTTCTCCCAGTACTGAGTTCTGAAAGACAAGAGCAGCTCTGCTGTAATTAAAACCGCATGGTCCAGTGAACTGGAAGGAGAAAGGCACCAGAGATGGCAGATGGCAACACTGGGGTCAGTGCACGTGAAGCATCCCCTTTAGGGAGTTCAGCTGTTCTCCAGGGTCACCTGAGTGACTGGGAAGGGATTTTCAGATTTAGACATCCTTCAGCTATTGCATGGGCATGTCTACTCCAACCCTTTCCCCCAAGAGGCCCCAGCTTTCGAAAGCAACTATGTACAATCAGTTGTGAGCAGCCCTATGTACAAATACCCATGTTTTGAGCACAGAGGAGGTTTGCAAATGCATCTGTGCCAAAGACTCGTGCAAATTAGGGCCAGAGAGATGAATGCATTCATTTGGGAAGTCAAGCTCAAGATTTGGCCTAAAGGGATGAATGGTAGGTAGTTCTACCGGAGATTAATAAATCTCACAAATGAATGGACTAGATGATCCAATAGCTCTTTTTTCATTTTGTGAGTACTATGATTCTAGAGGATATTTAATGCCTTTGAATAATAAACAGCAGCTCTCCAAACAGAAAAAAAAAAATCTTACAGCAATACAAAAATGAAATCCACTGAAATTATTCATTGAGGTTAAAAGAGAGGAGAAAGAGAAGATCAGCTCTTCCTATATTTTTCCACTTTGTACCAGACAGAGAGCATAGGTTCATGGGTTCAAATCTCTGCTGGATTCAGTAACCTGAACCAGAAACTGATTGCACCCCTCACTGCAGGTGTGAGAGGCTACAAGGCTGTGTGGCCCTGGGCACATGCTTCTGGATTCTGTAAAGGCGCTTTGGCTTTGGAGATGATTTTGGGTGCCTTTCTCTGAACCCTGTTTTGGGTAGAAAAACAGAATTTAGGTGCTGGGGTGGCTTCTTTTCCTGAATTGTTGGAGTTGCTGTGATCCAACAGCCTGTCGTTTACCGAGGGTGGTAAAACACTGGCCCAGGTTGGGCAGAGAGGTGGTGGATGAACCATCCCTGGAGACATCCCAGGCCAGGCTGGACGGGGCTCTGAGCAACCTGAGCTGGTGAAGATGTCCTTGCTCATGGCAGGGGTGGCACTGGATGGGCTTTGATAGTCCCTTTCAACCCAAACTATTCTGTGGCTCTATGATTACCACAGGTGTGATGGGGTCATTGTCAGTATATGCAGTCCTGTCTCACCTCCCACACAACATGGAGTCCACCTCATTGCACGTTAAACTGATTTTCCCAGTGTGACATCATCATGACCTCACGGACCAAAGGAAACTTCTCACCTTTGCGTCCATTGCCTAGCTGTGTCTGTAGCTCATGGGCATGGTGCAAAAGGGACAACGCAGACTCTAGATGGGCTAAGTTGTCCCCCAGCATCACCTCTTGCAGGACATGTCCACCCACCACAGTCCAGCCCTGCAGCCCCTTGCCCATCATGGGAAGAGACACCAGCTACCTCTTGCTTCCAGATGGAAGCGGAGGGGAGGGAAGAGTTAACAGCGTTTTCCACAGTAAATCATCTGCCTGCTGTGAATCAGCGAAACCTTCATCTCCATTCATCACGGCCAGAAAAGCAGTAGCTGAAAGGCTGAGCAGCTCGTTCTGCTCCACAGACAGGCTTGGCTGCCTCTTGTGCTTCCTCCGCACTTTAATTTTGATCATTAATTACACAGGTCGTCTCTGTCTCATTCCTGTCTCTTTGCTGAGGGGCCTTTGGAGACTTTGTTTCCTACAGAGAGAGCGGACAAACTCTACAAAGGGCTTGTGGGACAAGGGACCTCTGAACATCTTCAGCACCACACCTGCTCAGAGTAGGATTAGGCCCAGCACTAGGCCAGGGTGGACATGTCTTTGTTTAGCCACGTCTTTTGTTGGTGGTGCCAAAAGGCAATAAGCACCAACTGAAATACTCAAAATCCCATTTAAATATAAGAAAAAAAAAATTCCAGTGCACCAAACAGTGGAGCAGGTTTCCCAGAGAGTCTTTGGGGTCTCCATCCTTGGAGATATTTAAAACCCAATTGGACAGTGACCAAGCGGACTCCCCTTTGAGCAGGGGGTTTGGACTAGATCATCTCCAGAAGTCCCTGCCCACCTCAGCGATTTGGTGATTCTGTGATTTTTCAAAAACTGACCCATTTAATATGGTGCTAAAGATATTAACCACATGTGCTGGATGAGGAAGAGGCCTCCTGGTTTTCAGGAATCTCAGACTGATGCATGCAATGGCCTATACTTTGTAAAATATATGTCTCCTCCAAGGGTACATTTGAATCTTACATGTCTGTGGTTTTACATGGCCCAGTTTCCAGCAGCAAAATTGGTTTAAGGGCTTCCCTGCTTCCCCTTTCTGCTGAGAAGAACACTATGGACACCATCCACTTGTTTAAGCTGGCAGAAACTGGACTGTGAAGCTGGCAGAGTCAAGGGACAGGGACAGTATTGCCACCAAAGACTTCGTGTTGTGGGACCAAGTCTTGAAGCAAATTCAAACTTGATTTTTCCTGTGGGAACCTGTCTGTCTTTGGGAGAGAGTATAGGATACATCCATGGAGGGGAAAATAGGGTAAACAGGGCTGTTTGTCAGCAGCCTGGTGGGGGCTGGTGCTGTTGGCTAATTGATGCAGCTGCATGTAACATTTTTTGTCATCATTTTAATTGAATTCTTGTCACAGACTGTACACAGCCTAATGCTGTAGTTTTCTCATGAATAACTCAGAATAATTATCAGTCTCAAACATCGACTAATCTTCATAACAACATCTCACAATAGAGAGAAAAAAAAATAATGATCTCTGCTGTATATGTGCCACTATTGAAGCAAAAAATCGAATAACATGTCTAAGATCATGTGCAAAATGAATGGCAGAGCAAGGAACAAAGTTATGGGGTTTCTGGCTTCCAGGTCATACTTGGCATCGTATTTATGGCATTATGGCATTGATGTTTCTTCAGAGTTAGGAAAAAAAAAGTACATTAGTATGGGAGAAAGAGAACTGCAAGAATAAATGTTAATTCTGGGAAGGAAGCTGGAGATTAAGAGAAGCCAAAGGAAGGGACAATCTTCTGCATTTCTGGTTTGATTTGAGATGGAAATGCTGAGAATACCACAGGTGGGCTCAGGCTGTGCCAGCGTTTCCAGAAATCTGCTGCCACCTCAGGGACTGGGATCAGAGAACATCTTGGAAAAGGACCCAAATTATTATCAAATGAGACAGCTGACATTTTAGCCAAAAATGTCAAACCCAGTTTCCTGTTTCTCAATGGAGACAAATCTATTTTAGATAGAGCAGAGTGCCTGATTGATCAGGAGGTGGCAAATGGAGGGAGAAATACTCTGATGCCGGTTATAGGCACATATTTTTTAAATTCCCAGGTCCTGGAGTCACATGAGACAACCAGTTCCCATTTCTCATCATCTTACCCTGCACACTTTTGTTTTTTGAGACAATCTTAAAAATTACATGGGTTGCCCCTGAGCAGTCATATCAATAATGAGCAATTATTTGCTCAATTTGTGAGCAAAAAAGCCTCTAAACCACTACTTTCCGATGACAGTCTCCTGAGTTGGAGGGAAAAGGGTGTGAAGTTTTGATTCCTGACAAGCTGTTGCAGAGGAGAGTGGTGAGCCCAGGGCAGAGAGGAGGAAAGGATGGAGACCTGATCCAGCGTGGTGTCATGGGGACGTCTCATCTGACCCAGCCAAGCTGGGGGCAGTGGGGATCCACGTGCTGTCCAGAGACAGATGTGGGAGGCTGTCCCTGTCCCTCATGTCCTGGCAAAGATCCACTGAGGGCACACTCAGTGCTGCTCCTAACAGCAGCTCTAATGTCACCTCCTTCCTCCCTCCAGCTCAGGACACTTGGATGAAAACTCGTTTCCATTGGATCACAGATAAAATGGTTTGGGTTGGAAGAGACCTTCCCAGCTCCCCCAGTGCCCCCCCTGCCATGACAGGGACATCTTCACCAGCTCAGGTTGCTCAGAGCCTCGTCCAGCCTGGCCTGGGATGTCTCCAGGGATGGTTCATCCACCACCTCTCTGGCCAACCTGGGCCAGGCTCTCATCACCCTCAGGGCAACAATTCTTCTTTATATCTGGCCTGAATCTCCCCTCCTTAGTTTAAAACCATCACCCCTTGTCCTATCACAACAGGCCCTGCTGAAAAGTCTGTCTCCATCTTTCTTCTCGGCCCCTTTTAAGCACTGAAAGGCCGCACTAAGGTCTCCCCAGAGCTTCTCTTCTCCAGCTGAACAGCCCAGCTCTCTCAGCCTGTCCTCCCAGCAGAGCTGTTCCAGCCTCGCATCATTTCTGGGGCTCCTCTGCCCCTCTCCAGCAGGTCCCTGTGTGTCCTGTGCTGAGGACCCAGAGCTGGACCAGCACTGCAGGGGGGGCTCACCAGAGCGGAGCAGAGGGGCAGAATCCCCTCCCTCCACCTGCTGCTCACGCTGTGGGGATGCAGCCCAGGACACGGGTGGATTTCGGGGCTGCAAGCGCACGTTGCCGGCTCATGGCCAATCTTTCACCCCCAAGTCCTTCTTCTTTTTCACTTTATTTTTTTGGCAGCCTTTCTCTCGTCTTCATTAATAATCCACAGCTTTGCAGAAAAGAAACCTTTACTGCAAAATTGCTTTTCCCCATACAGAAGAAAAAGGCAGGGAGACTATACAAGGCAACATTTCTTGTGATTTAGAGCATTATTATCACAGTTTCACATTTCCGAATGGAAACATCATTTGTGGCGTGAATAGGGTTGTCTCCTATTTAAAACACTGCCTGAGGCAAAGGTGCATTTCTATGTGTGCATTTTATGGAGATCCTTGAAAGCACTGGAAACAGCACCAGCTGGTACCTCCTTGTCCTGTGTTTGCTTGTCATGATTAAATGTGGCAGGGTGGTTTTTCCAAAGAGATCAGCCTCCATTCACTGCCTGCTGTTTCAGAAGTGCCCATGTCCCCATGTGCTGCCGAGATCTCCCTGCTGAAAACATCTCAGGAGCCAAACAGCTCTTCCAAAATCAAAGTCCCATCTGCACGGATGCACTCTTGGCTCGCTTCACAGTAGCACTAAGATGAAATCCAAACCACGTCTTGTCAGTGACTGAAGAACTCAAGAGTTACGAATTGCAACCCATGTATTTTTAAGCACAGTAAAAACACTGCATTCATGCTTCAAATTTGCTGGATTCACAGAATCATTTTGGTTGGAAAAGAACTTCAAAATCATCAAGTCCAACCATTAACCTAACACCGGCACTAAACCATGTCTCTAAAAACCTCAAACAATTTGTCCTTTGTCCTCCTTAGCTTAGCAATGAATTGGTTGAGATATCTCCTTCCTCTGTGCTATCGAACAATTCAGCCTGAGAAAACCTGGAGGATATCTAGGAGGTTTTCAGTGAAAGCCAATAAGATACCTAAAATATTCTGGTTTTTAACTCAGAAAAGAACTGCCCACAGTCAAAATCTCCTCTGCTCAGGGTCCATGACTAGAAATGGTGAAGAACAACGGGAAAAAAGAAAGTGTGTATCTTTTATTATGCATAGTGGCAAAGAAGGAAAGAAAATCAATAAGAGAAGCTAAAGACCTCAAGAAAAAATAGATGATGCTGGGGAGAAGATATCAAAGAGGTGCTGCAATGGGAACAGAGGAATCCTAGCAATGGGTTGGAGCTGGCACTAAATAGACAGACTCTTAAAAACGCATGTTTGGTGCTGTATTTCCCCAGCGTGACAATGACCAAATCTTTCTGTGTCATCAGCAAAAGGAGATGTTAACGATACAAGCAATCAGCAGATTTCAATCAGCAGATATCAGCTGGATGACGTGTCTGGTTTGGAATCTGATCGTGGAGTTTTTGAGCAGAGATCCACAGAGAGACCTACAAGGCTTGATGCTTGTCAACATTTTCCTCAATGATCCAGAAATAAATATAAAATTACCACTGACATAACTCACAGACAACACCAAGACATCCAGCACACCAAAAAAAAAGCATGATGAGTCACACAGAACAATCTGGATTGCTTGGGGCTCTACAGCCAAAATTATTGTTAATAAAGCCAAAAGCTAAGACAGAATCTGGGAAATTGGAGGAGGTTGTGGCCAGAGATCTGGAGATGATTTACTGGAAAGGAGGACTCTGATTATGTTTTTGGGGTCACCAAGAGTGGGCGAGCAGTGGGATTTTCTGGGGAAAAAGGGTTAGTGTCATTCTTTGAAAGGGAAAGAATTGCCATCAGGAGAAGCTCCTAGAGATTCAGTGGGGCTTTTTATTATTAGACATAATAAAGCAACGAATATTTAAGTGTCAAGGGAGAAGAGCTTAGTGAGATAAGTGGTGGCTTCCTCGTTTCCTGGGGCATGATATCGAGAAGAGATGCCCTCCTGGATGAGAAGGATTAACTCTGAGCTCTGTTCAGAAGATAACTAGGAAGGGTGGAACAGCCTTGGCCACCGAGCCTGCCCAGACAGGGACCATCTGGCCACACATCACCATGGTGGGGACTGCGGGATCTTCCTATCCCTGCAAACCCACTAACCTATTTTTACTTCTGCATAACTGGAAAGCTGAACCACGAGAACAGTTGGCCCACACATCACATTTTCTCTGTATGCAGCTGCTCCAAAAACTGTTCCTTGTCACATAAAGCAAATGCAGGCTCGTCTTCTCCTGCTAGATACACCTCGTACTAAATATTTGGCAGGACAGAGGTGCTTTGCTGCTACTGGGCCAGAATGGTGAGCTGGGGAATTAAACTGGTGTTAATTAAGCTTTGATAAAGAAACTAAGACCTGCTTCTTTTCTCTTTTAAATGGTTGGTCTGGGACACAACTGTCATCATCAGCTGGATGGTGGCACCCATTTCCATAGAAATACGGACTACAAAGACCCCAGCTGGGCTTAAGAGCTTGCAGGACTGGGGTCTTCTGGATGACTAGATCGACAAGAAATGTTCCAAGACTTTTTGGAAGGGGCATCCCCTCTTGCAAGAAAATCCTTTTGCTATTGTGGCCATTGCACTTGTAGCAGCATTGGTGTGGCCAGCAGGCCCAGTGCAGTGACTGTGCTGGGCACTGGGGAGGCCAAACCTCAAATCTTGGGGTCAGTTTTGGGCCCCTCACAACAAGAAAGGCCTTGAGGTGCTGGAGCGAGTTGAGAGAAGGGAACGGAGCTGAGGAAGGGGCTGGAGCACAAGAGATGTTCAGAGAAGGACAACGACACCGAAGATTGTTACACTTAAGCCAGATTTCTGGAGAACATCCTTCTCCTCCTAAAACGCACCCAGCCTAAACACCTTGCCATGAGCTTAGTTAGCATTTTATTAGATTGCCTTGTTTTAAGAAGCTTTGCGTTTTGTTACTGCTTTGGGTTTTGTTTCCTGGTTTGAATAGATGATTTATGATATTTCTGCAAGACATAAATGAAGAATTGAGTCCTTCTTCTGTCACGATGCTAAGTCCTAGTGGATGGACAATCATGTCTATTATCAGTGCCCTGTGCAATACATTTATGCTTAACAGAAGAGTAGCTCATGCTTTGAAAATCTGCTGTTCTGGGAGTTGTGATTGTGCAGTTTCATGAATATATATTCATTGCTTTTCCTGAGGAAATATAAACAAGGGATAGTTAATCAAAAATGAGCTACACAGAGGACAGAGGAAAATCAATTATGTTTTCTTGAGCTGCCTTATTTAATCATTTCTGTGAAGATTTATATATTCACATGATAAATACTGAGGAGCCAGGCAAAAAAGAGTGATTCCTTTCATATTTACTCCCATGAGAAAATATTCCTTTATGTTTTTCTCCTAGAGCAATTTAGGAAATTATTTTTAAAGGACATTTTTTTTTTTTTTGCAGCTGCTAGACTCAGATTGGTAAATATCTGTGCTTCCATTGGTTTAAGAAAACGTGATTACACCAAAAATCTTAAAGAGATGACTGGAGAATAAGACACACAAAAAAATACAATCCAACATCAGCTTTAATTTAATTAGTTTTAATAACTTGTGAACTCTGTGTGCATGAGATAAAATGTTTAAATACTTGGGGATTTGGTACTTCG
This sequence comes from Pampusana beccarii, assembly GCA_013399365.1. NCBI lineage: Eukaryota > Metazoa > Chordata > Aves > Columbiformes > Columbidae > Pampusana > Pampusana beccarii. The sequence goes on along the minus strand of VWYH01010176.1, from coordinate 163,640 downwards.
TTGAATGAGACCATCCTGATGGACGGGCTCCAGCTGCCAAGCCTGGATCCAAGGCTACATTATTCCATTGGTTGGGANAGGCTCTCACCACCCTCAGGGGCCACAATTTCTTCCTCATGTCCGGCCTGAATCTCCCTCTTTTAGTTTAAAACCATCATCCCTTGTCCTATCACAACAGGCCCTGCTCAAAAGTCTGTCCCCATCTTTCTTCTTTTAAGTACTTTTAAGCCCATTTTAAGTACTGAAAGGCCACTAGTTTGGTTTTGCTGAATGTCAGGAAGGAACAAGCTGCTTTTCTGGATCCTAGGCTTGACATCCCTCTGCTGTGTTAAATCATCCACATTCCACCAAAGCCAAAGTTCAAATCAATGTAATGGTGTTGTTTTACACCAGGATTTGGCCCACGCACTTTCCTATCACATCATCTGAAAGTTAAGAGTATTTTCGTTGTACCTTATAATTGGCTGTGCCAGTTAAAATACTGCTTGTGTGCGTTTGACTCCTTATACTGTTCCAGGGCACTGCAAGGATCTGGACTAACTCAGTTTGATGCAGCAGCTATGTTCCTGAGGAAATATCCTCTCAAACCATTGTTCATCTTCCAATAAAAGATAGCACAACTACCAGTCTTGCCTCACAGGTATCCCTGTGTCACCAGGACTAGAGCAGATCTCCTACCACCACGAATTCATGATGCGGTGAGGATTATAAGCCCCAGCTACATCTAGCGATCCACTTTGGACCACACTGGGGAAATTTGTAGCTCAGGGGAGGTAAGTAATGGAGTGGTTTTGGCGTCCTGAGATATGTGAATACAACTCTATGGGAAGGATATTTTGGGTCTTGTTTTTTTGGTGGTTCACCTCTATGGAGAAAGGAGGCTGAGGGGAGACCTCCTCACTCTCTACAACTACGTGAAAGGAGGTTGTAGCATGGAGGGTGTTGGTGTCTTTTCTTGAGTAACAAGTGATTGGACAACAGGAAATGGCCTTGAGTTGTGCCGGGGAGGATTAGATTGAATATTAGGAAAAATTTATTCCCCAAAATGTTTGTTGGGCATTGGAACAGGCTGCCCAGGGCAGTGGTGGAGTCACCATCCCTGGAGGGGTTGAACAGACATGTAGATGAGGTTCTTGGGACATGGGTTAGTGCCAGGGTTGGGTTAACGATTGGACTCTATGAACCTGAGGGTGTCTTCCAACCGAAATGATTCTACGATTCTGTGCTGGTTATGTCTGAGCCAAAGGGCATCAGTGAGAGTATCACGATGTTTCATGTGATTCATGATGTTTTGCACTATAGGCAAAGAAAAAGCAGGTCCATTTCTTTCTCTGCTGATCCAGACCCCAAACAATAGCATCTTCTCAGCTTTTTCAGCTTTCTGCTTCCCCTGAAACTTGTGGCTTATCTTGCATCAAAATACCGTTGGGGGATAGTACCTTCCAGCCTATCTTTGTTCCATTACCCCAACATGGAAAAGCCATTTCAGGATGGTGATTTCATTATACATCATTGATGGGCCATAAATTATTAAAGCAGATTCATAAAAAATGGAAGACATTTTACACAGAGAAGGAGTCTTGACAGTAACCTAGATATGTCACAAAAACTGATTGCCACCAAATAGGAAAACCTGCCCCTTGCCAGAGCAAAGAAGGGTAAACTATGAAAGATGCATGAGGGTAGAAGGAGACATGAACTGACTCGAATGACAGAGTGGGAGATAAACACATCAAGGTAAAGGAAACAAAAGAGAAAAGACAATGGAGGAAAAGGGGAGTGAACAAAGGTTAAATAATTCAGGTCAGAATTTTTAAAAGCCTTGAAGAAACAAGAAAGCATAAGTCATCTAGGAATCATTGTGGGAGGAAAAACAACCCAAATCCAACATACTATTCACAGTGTTAGAAGGAGCTGTTGGTTTTTCTGTGTCGTTTGGACATACCTTGGCTGGTGTAAATCAGCAAGGAGTCAATCTAGTTGAGGGTATTTACACTTTCCTGAGGAGGTGGCCCGTAAATCAGAAGGGTAAATCCAAGGGATGCCATTCCAGCTGTTTTGGCCGCTTTATACCATGGATGCTGTTGGCCGCAAATCCTAATTGAATCCCCCTCAGTTCTGCCCTGATGTTTGATGAATTTGTCTGGGAGCAATCCCCAGCCACTGAGCTCCTTCACTCACTGACTCGTTAAATGAAAATAATCCACCAGATAAGGAGTTTTTCAGCATTAATCCATGTTAATGTTGCCAGTGCCTCTGGTGAGCAAAGCATCTCCTATGAACTTCACACATCTCCTCAGCCGGGGATGTTCTTTTCCCTGAAAATCAGAATAAGTCTTCAAATCTGTAAAGCCTTGGAGCTACAAAAGGTGAAATCCAATCTGAAACACCCTCCTAAACACTTTACTCTTCTTTTCCAGTACTGCTGCTCCTCTTCTTTAGAGGATTCATCCTCCCTGGACCAGCTTTATTGCCCAGCTCCTGGAGGGGGGAACAAAAAACTTTGCCTCTTGTCTCTGTCTCCCTCTATTTCGTTTAACTTATGACCTGGAAATATTCCTTTTCTCTACTTGCTTTAATTCTTGGTCTTCTGTGTTGCTCCCATTTTAGCCTTGCTTGGGGGATTCCCTCCTCTCCCTCAGCCTTACGGATTTGCACCACTGCTGATACAAAGCACAGCCAAAGCTGTGAGGATGTACCAAGTACACTACAGATAACAGCAATCGTGCAAAATTCAGTTGTATTGAACTAGGCTTGCTGGTGGGAGAATAATTCCTATTAATCATGCATACTACTGTAATACCTCAGGATAAGAACAAGATGGGCAGAGCACAAAATGGGGAAAACTCCCAGCTACAAACACTTTGCAATCTAAAAAGAAAAGCATGGTAGGAAATATATAATATGTTGGGTGGGCAATACAACAGTTAGTTGGAGGAATACTAATGGGAAATATTATGTAGGGGATGAAAACTTAAATAGGAGGAGAAGCGGAAGGAAGCAAGAGTCTGAGGACAGCAGGACGAAGGGAAATACTGGCAATGGACAACAGAATCTGCCAAGATACAGAAAATATTATTAATAAACAGCAAATGTTCCAGCCTGTAGGAAAATGAAGGGGGAGATGCTGAGTTTAATCAGAACGCTGCATTTCTGTATGAAATGAAATTTGAATCTATTTTTTTTTTCTTCTTTGGTGTGTCTGAAAGATGGTACCCAGTCTGGTGGAAAAATATGTGGTTATTTATGAGTTACACAAAGGTTTTCTAAAGTGGGCATCTTCTGCCTTGATTTGGGTCAACATTTAAATCAGCTCTGTGGTTTCAAAACCGATCTCTGTGAAATTTCACCTTCCTGCTTGGGGCACATTTACCCACAGTTTCCTTTGTTTAAATGAAAATTGGTGGCCACTTGTTCCTGCTCTCACCTTGTGCTGGGATGCTTCAGGGAGCCGAGAAACAGTCTGTATTTTGGTGAATGTTAGGGTTGGCTTTTCTGCCCCTCCAAGCCAGCTCCCTGAAGATCAGATACTGATGAGAGAACAAGCCTTTTTTTCTTATGTTTTCATAAATTATAGAGTCATAGAATCATTTTGGTTGCAAAAGACCCTCAAGATCATCAAGTCCAACTGTTAACCTAAATCTAGCACTACCCCATGTCCCAAGAACCTCATCTCCGTCTCTCCAACCCCTCCAGGGATGGTGACTCCACCACTGCCCTGGGCAGCCTGACCCAATGCCCCACAGCCCTTTGGGGAAGAAATTGTTCCCAGATCCAACCTCAACCTCCCCTGGCGCAACTTGAGGCCGNGTTCCCTTCTCTCAACTCGCTCCAGCACCTCAAGGCCTTTCTTGAAGTGAGGGGCCCAAAACTGACCCCAGGATTCGAGGTTTGTCCTCCCCGGTGCCCAGCATAGGGGGATGATCCACCAAGACATCCACCATGCCTTGGTTACTACAGATACTTGCATGTAGATAAGATCCTTGGCTGACTGGATCTGTGCTGCCCTTTTTGTGCGTGTTCATCTGATTCAGAGACAAGTGATGGGCCCTGAGAACCATCAGATGCCTGCAAGGTCCTGCTTCCCCAGGACAGCAGCAGCTCCAGGGATCTGGAGCAAAACTTCTTGCAGGCCACCAACGTCTGGAGCTGGAACTTTGTATGGGGCTCCTCTCCAATAATTGTGCAATTGTGGTAATTATACACAAAAAAGTTAATTACTTAATCATGTGGAATAAGGACCCTGCAGCTTCTGAGCAAGACACACACTCAGTGTAATTATTCACAGGCATGTAATCTACTTCCTTTTGTATTGAATATTTCATTAGTTACTATCCACATCTTCTCGGAGGTGCTTTGCAATGGTTCAGTGATCGGATTTAGTCTAATTATTCTTCTTGGCTTGTATGAACACTTTTGCTACATATATTCCTCTGTATTTTATCCCTCTGACAAAGGGGATCTTTCCAATCTTTATGTTGCCCAAGAGAACTCGCCACAACGTGAACATCAGGAGCTCAAGGCAATTTTATGTTCCTGCTTTGGCTTCCAGGTCCTTTGGGTGGGTCCCTCTGTTTTTGTCCCACATCTGTACAGCTCTTGGCACCCTTGGGACTTTTGGCCATCACAGGGTGCCTCTAGCAGTGGTATAATACGAATAACAAATAGCAGTAGTAACCAAGGGTCTCTGTAAGTGAAGGAGATTGGATCTCCTAAAACATTCACTCATTTTAATGTTGATCCAGCCATTGCTGGAATCACTTTTAATTTATTCCTGCACAGAACAGGAGTCTGTATAGGAGGAGTACTCATACAGGAGGAGGAGGTGTATCATGGACTTGAATTTTCACTTTGAAGTAGAATCATAGAATCATGGAATCATTTTGGTTGGAAGACACCCTTGAGACCATCAAGTCCAACCATTACCCCACCCCTGGCACTGCCCCATGTCCCTGAGAACCTCATCTCCATCTGTCCAACCCCTCCAGGGATGGTGACTCCACCACTGCCCTGGGCAGCNCCCCAGCTCCCTCAGCCGCTCCCATCACACTTGTGCTCCAGATCCTTCATGAAGCCCAAGGAAGTTTCCTTGAACGAGACCCAGCAAACCAGACCCTCTGGTTCTAGAGGGCTTTGGAGCTCCATGGAAGTTGCCCAGCTCTCCACACCTCTGATGAAGTAGCTGCCTTGTATAATTAATTTGGGAGGCAAGAGCAGCCTTCTGCTTAAATTTAGTGCTTGTGGAAAGTAAAGCAGATCTTGGCTCTAAGTGTTATAACACTTCAGTCTAAACCTGGAGTTATTTCTTGTGGTGTGCTGGCCAGTGATTGCTGGAACTGCAATCTGGGTATTTCATGCACTTGGCCATCTATAGGGAATGAGCTGTTGGGCCAGGCTATGTCTCCCATCGCATGCTGAATGTGTCATACGGACATAGAGAGCCTCACTCAGAAAAGATGGACATGCAGAACAACCAGACATGCTAATCCCATGAACCAGCTACATTTGCCTACAACATTTCCAGTTTGTACTTTACAATTTTGCAATGAAATATTTTTTGAAAAATGCTGAAAAGAAATGCTGCTTTGCCAGCAAGTTTTGGGGTCTTATCCAGCATTTGACCTAAATGGCGAATTGAACAATTTGAATGTTAACAGCCTCAGGAAACGAGCTGAGATGTTCTTGGCTACAACATCATATCAAGGGGATCTGCCAGAAGTTGCACAAGGTGTGCTTCAGTTCCTGACAGTGCTTCAGAATTTATAGTGCATTAACTCTTACAAGGATTTTTGAAAAGAGCTGCTAGGCTTCCAGGATAACCTCTGAAATCCAATATGATACTTCCATGAGTTATGGATGTAAATCTGATCTCTGTGTTACCATGCAAACCAGAAAGAATATTGAAACTAGTGCCACTTCACAGCTATGAATAAAGGGAGAATTGGACCCATTTTCTTTCTCTGACTTTACTGAATATAAATCAAGGCACAGACATGCTAACTGCGTTACACAGATCCAGGTGACCATAACTTCTCAGTGCTTGAGAGACAAGAGGAATTGTCATTCAGCTCTGATCATCAGCTTTATTATATACCAGCCAGACGATACACATTTCATGCAGACTATACGTTTGCTCCAACCGCCGCTCAGGAGAAAGCGCTCAACTTCATGTGGGTTGGTCCTGCACTAAGGTACTCGGTTCTTGGTCTGTAGCACCAGTGATTTTTTCAGGGCTCCTGGAAGCAGAGAAAGAGAATAATTGCAAAGCTGTCAGAGCAATCGGCTGGAACATGACAACAAAACACCACCCTCGAGTTGGAATTTGCCCGATGACAAGCGGCCCTGCAGAGCACTCCCCAAGCAGCCCGCACATGTTTGATGTGTCCTCGGGCTGGTTGGTGAGCCTGGTCCTGGTCCAAAACCCATGGATGTCCACAAAATTGGGAGAGGGCTGGAGGTCTTGCCCTTCTGACCACCCACTGGTTCAACAGTAACCAGGATCAGGCCCACCCATCAGCTGTGAAAAATGCTTGCCAATTGATTATAACCTGCATCAAACAAGCACCTCGCTGTAAAATTGTCTCACAAAGAAGCAGTTTCTTTCCCTCAAGGCGGATGGTGAAAGCCCTGTAACGTGGGGGAGTCGAGCTCTTTTGGTCCTCAGGAAAGTGAGCTCAGTTAACACATGCTATCCCAAATCTGAGAGGACTTCTACTCAATGCCTCCAGGTGACACCAGGAGGTGACGGTGGCACCAACACATTGCATGTTTGTCAGCATGAGCTCTGGGGCCATCTTTGTACCTGGGGTAGTCTTGGATGGGAGCACAGGAGAACAAAGCCTGGGAGTTAGGGTAGATGACACCAGGAGAAGCTCTGGATGGAAGGTCAGGTCTTGTTGAAGTGCAGAGGGAGAGATGGGGAAGGAAATACCTGCAGGGAATGGGGAATCAATCTTAATTAGCAGAGAAAGAGGACCTCCAGGGATGAGGAGAGATGTGTGATGGATGAGGAGGAATCTGTGAGGCTGCAGAAAGCAGATGGAGAGGCAGGAGAAACCCACTCAGCTTTAAAATGGGCAAATTTGCACAGTGGTTGTATTAAGTGACTGTGGAGACCCCCTTCATCTCCCAGCCTGACGCTGGCTTTGTGTAGGTTCCAGTTTGCAGGTTAAAGGAGGGCAGGAGATGCTGACACCAGGGCCAGTGATGAGGTGCTAGTTACCACCTCCTTGTCCCATGAAACCAGCCCAACCTGGACATGGGAGACCAACCATCTCTGTGTGAGAAGCTCGTGGGGCAGGACCATGCGGACAGGCTTGGCAGGACAGCTCTGGATCAAATACTCACCCTTGTCCTGCCCTTTGTGTTTCCAGTGAAGAGACATTTGCTGCCAGAAGCTGTTGGAAGAGGTCAGCATGGCCTTTCCCCTGTGTCCCCAATGTAGGAAAACTGCTGAGTTCTTCCAACCTACTCATTCCTATGGGAATCTGGTAAACCCAGCACTGTAAATCAAGGGATTCAGTAAAAATGCAGGGCAGCTCTTCATTGGAAAAATGCTCAACTGTCAGGACAGACCAGGTCCATACTGCTGATGCACAGGCATCTGCTAGGACAGGACCCATTGCCTGGTCTCTGGAGAAGGCTGGAGATGCCTCCGTGTCCTTGTCAGTGGAGAGCGTGCCCAAGGCTGCCAGCAGCTACTCCAGATGCCAAGCCACCTCTTCCAAGCACATCTTCACATCTGGTCTAGTAAGGAAGGACACAGTAACTACGGGGCCTAAGCCCAGGTCTTCCTGTGTCCGTGTCGATGGGATGCTCCAGGTTGTAGGTGGTCCAACGCCATATTAATCTCACCTCTTCCCTGGGCTTGGTGTGTCACCCTGCTCCTGCTGTTGCCTTGCATTTCAGAATAGATTTGAAAGCCAACATCATCTCTCCCTGGAGCAACATAAACTGTTTGAAATCACCCTCCATCGACATTTCTCTCAGCCCCTGCTGGAGTCATCAGGGGAATTCACCCTTCTCGGCCTTGGTGTGGTACCTCTCTGTTGAGGCAGCCATGAAAGCTGGTGCCTGTGGTGCACGTTTGCACGGTGTATACTTCTTCCTTTTAATGCATTTTAATGCTCTTTTCTCATTAGTGTGAGCATCCTGCAGCCATGTATTGCAGGCTGGCTAAGACCCAGCCTTCTAGAGGAGAAAGAAGCTGTGTCCCACGCCATCCCCAGGTTTCCTCCTTGTTTGCATCAAATACAGATAATTGTGTGATTGTCTTTCCCAGTAAAGCTCATTCAGAACCTGTTTTAAACTGGAAGGAGTGTGAGGGAGAGGTAAATATATTATTTTCTCCAGGAATTGGTACCCAGGGAGAACACAGCATTGCATTGTATCTCATCAGGAGAAGAACACCCCAGCCTTGGGAAGAGTGAGCTGGGAGGGTGCAATTTGGAGGGTTGAAAGGAAAGCCTGATCCTGAAAAGTAATGAAATCTACCACAGAAACAGCAACATTTACAAATGATCTTTGTCTTAGCGAAGCGAGGAAAGAAGTTTGGAGATCTTTGCCCTCACGAAGGCTGCTGGTAGCAAACCATTGCCTGGTAAAACCCATGTGTGTAGGAGAAGTTAATTACATGATGTGACAAGGTGAGAAATGGAGAAGAGATTGATTGGAGGTGACAGATCATTACTCAGGTTATGGTGGAGAGAGAGATGCAGAAAGAGTACGAAATTCAGCAGGGGTTCATTTCCCAGAGGCAGCACCTAACAATGAAAGGGTGACCACTGCGAGCACATATAGCACGGTCTCCTCTTTGTTGGAACTGGTGTAACAGCAGGGACCTAGGCTCTTGTGAATTAGGGTCTAAACTTGCCTCTGATGGCATTGGGCTCAAGCAATGTTATCCTATTCTTCACAGATACGGAGGACCCGCTCATGGATCACCCCTGTTCCTCTGCAGATTCAGGTCTTAGTGTTTTTGTGGCCTTGTATCGAAACAGAGCTGATGACATTTATCTTCCACTGCAAAATTATCTTCACTGAAAGCAGTTTAACTATCTGGGAGCTGTTATGAGTCTGTATAGATAGTGTCAGCTCCAGGCACACGGAAAATTAAAAGCTGACTTCAAGAGCAACTAGAAGTAGCAGGAATCCTCTCTTGGTGGCTCAGGAACAGCAACGTGACCCCAGGCACATATAGCTGTGAAGTTTGGTACCGGAGGGCTGCTTTTCTCCAAGAACCATGAGATAAGGCCTTTCTGCCCCAGAGAATTCAGGTGAGGAGACGACTCTTGTCTGTGGAGGACCTGATCTTTTGGTCAGGGCCCTCACCCAGGCGGACAGTGGCAAGTTCATGTTCCTCAGAAGATACAAACTCATCGATTCCTAGGCAGAGGCCATTACCAATGAGGTTACAGCACACGGCGAGTCACTTTTCTCCACTGAATGCTTTATGGGTGTTTGAGCATCAAAGTTTGCTGTCTGTGATAACAACGACAAAAATACAAGCCTTCTTTGTCCTGGAAAACGGCCTTAAATTTGTACTCAATATCTGGCTTCAGTCACGTTCCCTGGAAAAGGCAACTGCGTCAAATAGTGGGGCTAAAGCTGTAAGTTACAGCGGGGAAAATGAAGAATTTCAGCCTGGGTTTCTATCTAAGCAAGCAGAGAGGTTGCTATTGCTTGCACAGCTTGGGTGTGCCATGGAAATGTTCACCAGCTTGGGACCAGCAAGGGCTGAAGGAACAGAAAGTGTCTGGTTGTGAAATTTGTGTGCAGTGAGCAGCAAGGAGCTCAGCACTTCGAACAACTGTCCACCTGCAAAACAGCAGACAGACAAGCACTTACAAAGCTCTGCTAGCAGAAATTTAGATGTTAGGAGACTCCAATGTACCCCCAAGGTCAGCTAGGGACCTCAGTGGCATGCAGGAATATTGCCCAAAATACCATTCGGTCCCTAAAACAGTGCAGCTGAGATTTTTGGCTGCTGGTCTAGGTTGTTCTAGTGCTTCTTCACTCTGGGAGTGGGAAAGGATGCAGGATATTACCTGCACCAAGGGATCTTCTTTCCCACTGCCTCTTTCCAATATCTATACTGAAATCCCTAGAGCCTCGAGAAGCCAAGCACAACCCAGCTGCAGATCTCGCTTGTCCTACATGGAATCTCCAGGCTCCTTCTTCAGAAGTACTGGAGCTCCTTATACATTTCAACTCTTCAGTCTCCTCTTGCGCACCCAAGGACAGGAACAGGCACTGAAGAAGCCCATGGGACCGAGCACTGCTTGGTGCTTCTCCCATCCATGTCCATCAACCAGCTTCAGTTTGGCCTTGAGTTAGGTCTTCAGATCTAACTTGTGCAGATGGTGTATGAAACCAGATGGATGGCCATGCTGTGAGCTCAGCTGCTCACTCAGCGTGATAAGGAGGCTCCTTTGCTTTCTGTCAGGGTGGTGTCACACCACTAGCAGCGATGGTCACAGTAAGGGTAGAGGAACTGAGCTGCTCCTGCATCTTCCCATGCATGGAGGGAGGAAGCATCACCTCCATAGGTCCATCCAGCACAAAACAAAACAGCACTTTTAGGCAATAAACTAGGACAAGGAGGGAGAAAGGAGCCACCTGGGACTTAGTCACAACTGGGTCCCTGCTGTACTCACAGGCTGAAGGGACCACAGGCAGGTCTAGTCCTAGCCTGGGAAGGAGGACACAGATGTTCAGGGCACCTTCTGAACCACGAGAAGCCTCCTGGCAATGCATCACTGAACCATGTCCTGCTGATAAGCCACCTTCTGCATCTTCCTCTGAGAGGGACATCTGCTTGGATTTCCACTGACACACTTCAACCCACTGTTTTCTGTATTGCGCTGGGAAATGAAGTTCCTTTAACATCGGCTGCTTCTGCTCTGGGCTACAAGATTTCTCCTTCATTCTCCTCAGTTGCTGTATTTGTTGAACCACCTGCCAGCCCAGGACATCTCTGCATGAAGCTGGAGAAAGGCCAAGCTCTTTATCAGATGCACCAGAATTGCAAAGGACAGAAGGTCATGCAGCTCTGAATACGCCTGGCTCCTACATAGACATCACAGCTTGTCTCTGTGGCTCTAAAAAAAATAAAGGTACCAGGAAACAAAAACACAGCAGAGTCAACCCAAAAGACTACGGATAGAGCTGCAGCAGCAAAACCTGCTGCTGAACTGGCCACGAGGACAGACAGACAGTGCACTTGCAGACACATCTACTGAAGCCACACCAAGAAATGAGAGAAAGGGCAGTCGGTAGGTGAGGTATCATTTATTTGAAGCAGTGAGCATTATCGCACTGTACAGGCAAATAAAAATGCTTACAGTCCACAAGAGACAAGACCAGACACGAGACAGTAACTTGGGGAGGATGGGGAGGAGAAGTTCCGTGGTAGACTTGGTTATTTAGGATGACCCGGAAGGGAAAGATGCTGGAGGGGGAGAGATGGGAGAAAGCAAAGGGCCTGGAGAAGCAGCTGCGGGACAGACATGAAAATCTGGTAGAGAAGATGGAGGGAAAATGATTCTGAAGGCAAGAGGGAATAACAGCGTGCTGGGTAGATGGGGTCTGGTGGGGTGGTGAGGGCACTGAAGACTGCATGGGAAGGAGCCAACAGGGACACAGAAGTCTGATCAGCTACGAGACTTGGGGAGAGACTTTTAAGCATGGCCTGTTGTGATAGGACAAGGGGTGATGGTTTTAAACTAAAGGAGGGAGATTCAGGCCATACATGAGGAAGAAATTGTTGGCCCTGAGGGTGGTGAGAACCTGTCCCAGGTTGGCCAGAGAGGTGGTGGCTGAACCATCCCTGGAGACATCCCAGGCCAGGCTGGACGGGGCTCTGAGCAACCTGAGCTGGTGAAGATGTCTCTGCTCATGGCAGGGGTGGCACTGGATGGACTTTGAAGGTCCCTTCCAACCCAAACTATTGTATGATTCTGTGAGAGGGGAGGGAGCAGTAGCAATGTGGGCAAGGACATCCACTGCCCTGCGACTCCAAAGCACTATCTACTTCATTAAATTAAAGATGCTTTACTGGCTCGTGTGCCTGCTGATAAATCTCTCGGCTTCAGACAAGGAGGCCACAGCTGAACTGGTCCTCAGTTGGGTATTAAATCCTGAACTAGGCCAAGGAGCAGGTCAGTCCAAGGACCAAGGCCTGACCTCAGGATTTCCCTATCTTGACCATTGAGTACTGGTACCATCAAGTGCTCCTGGGTGCTGTTAAACTGCTGAGGACAGACCCACCAGCTGCAGCCATCGTGTGGTGAGATCCCCTCCACCACATGCCATGGAGGGTGCTCCTCACCCTCTGCTGTGACACAGCTCTCCAGACCTCTCACAGAGTCAGGCAGCACATGCAGGCCTCTGGCTCACCAAGGAGATATGGGAAGACCCAGCTTTGCTCGGGGGCTTGAGGTTGCTGCATGTCTCGGTCTGGGGTGGGAGGTGGGCAGATGACAACAAGGGGGTTTTAGAAATCTTTCCCCATTTCTATTTCTCACACCATTGAGCGGCCGACATTGAAGGAACGGTTTTCATTCCTCAGCGCTCTCACATATCACTAAGATCTGCCACTGTTCCGCATCCATCATTTTTCTGGCAGCTGGTCCTTGCCGTCGGCTATCGGGGAGCAGACTCCCTGCAGGGAAAGCTGGCATTTTAGAAAGCATAAAGATGCCTTCGATACATTAGCAGGCTTTTCTTTTATCCTTGGGCTCACATCTCCTCCACATGACAGGCATGATTAGGCAGCTGTTTCCAAGGCACCCTGCAACAGAAATTCAGACTGTTTACAAGCGATTCATAATTCACGATAAACCACCAGTCCTGAAGTACTCAGAGCTGTGTTACCCCTCATTGTAGACCTCTGAGCTTATGAGTTAACCCAGTGGCACTAGTGCAATTACTCCCAACCCAGAAAGTCCACATAAATAAGGGCAAGCGGCAGTGGGCATTCAAATCCACAACTGGATCAAACTTACCATGGCACTGCTGGAAACAAGGAGAGCTGAAACTCATGGCTGAACATCACAATATTTTCCAACTGTACAAAAGATACTGTTCTTAGTGCTGAACACAGCCATGATATCAAGTTCATTCTAGGGAATTTCTTCTTCCTGTGCTGCTCCTCTTCTTTATTTGATATTGCTGCTGCTGTTGTTGGGAATTGTGGTTATTCCTTGGATATTAGGAGGTACCAGCTATGACAGAGACATCTTCTTAAAAAGCCCGTTTATCTCCTGCAATGGTACATCTTTAAACTCTAAATCCAAAGGATATTGTGACACAAGAGGCTGCATTGGTATAAGGGCTGATGCGTCAGCTGATCAACTATCCGTACTCATCCTTTGACCTTGCTCTACCAGTCAGGGATGTAATAATTATAACTGAGGTTTTCAAAGGAAGCTCAGAGATTTGCAAATGGCAAAATCAGTTAAACTCATGCCTGTGCCCAAGGCACTTAAGTTCCTGCCTGATGCAGAGAGGAATGGAGGGATGGAGAGCATCAGGCAGGAATCTCTTCACCCCCCATGCACAAGTCTCTCGGCGTGTGTGCTGAACCCCTTAGCACACGATGTATTTCAAAGCAACCGATTAAAATCAGAAACGTGATGGCCACCCCTGATGGGACTGCTCACACCCTGTGCAATCAAAGCAACATCTCTGCAAAGCTGCACTTGGATGCTCCATTATTAAGAGTGTGAGAAGCAGACTTGACTCTTTAAATTCAACATGTCAGTATTTTCTCTCCCCTCTTTGTCCCCTCACCAGACACCAACACTGACAGCTAGGACTATCTGTACTCCAGCCAGTGTCTCCACACTAAATGCTCTTATAAAACAAGGCATTTCATTTTTAGTAACCCACCTCCAGCGCTTTGCACAGACATTGCTCTCACAACCACCCTTGGAAAAATGTGGGAAGTGCCTCTCACTAATGACTTGGCAAAGATTAAGAAGCGAGTCGGTAGCAGCAGGTTCAGACAGTGATGGTTAAAGACCAGGTCCCCATAAATGTCATCAGCCCAGTAGGTCCTACTGTCTCTTGGAAAAGCATGTTGAGCAAGTTTAGAGAGAAACAGGACAGCAAGGACACGTTTTCCAGCAATGAGTGTGGGCAAATGGATGGGACCAGATGGATCACCCATCCATGGGTGCATGGAACACCCCATCCTACATCATGGAACAGAACCCAGACCTTCATGTCATGGGAGAACCATTTTGTTGGCCAGCGTGGATTGTCACGGATAAGCCCCATCAATGATCAGTCTTTTAACAACGAACATTTTCCCCAGTACGAGCTGTGGAGGGGTGACATGACAAACCCCCAGACCTACAGCTCAGCTGAAACACATTAAAGATCATATAGTCATGTACGATGGATGAATGGACGGATTTGGTGGGGAAGGGAGAGGGAAGGCAGGGTGATACAGCAGGACGTCAGAAAGCAGCACTGTTGTTAGCACGTAGTCACAGATGGGATAAATTCAGAAAGCGATTTGTAAACCGGGCAGGGATGAGAAATAGCACCCAGAAACGGTAAGGCAGAAAAGGGTTGGAAGTCAGCAGAGCTACGTTGGAGGAGAGATTTCAAAACACAACCCAATGAAGACAAATTTCCCCAGGTTGGTGGGGTTGTTATTGGAATAGCTATTAAAAGAAAAATGTGATTAAAAGTAAAAATTGCAGGTAGGAGCTTAGAAATTAATTAAAAGAAAAAAGAGATGAAACTAAGATTAGGGTTCACCATTTAAAATAAAATTGTGCCCTCAGCTCTGCTTTCTTCTCAGGCATCATTTTTTCCAGATAGCAAACGCTTTAATTAATATAAAACCAGTGCTTTGCACTCCCATAGACACTGCCAAACACCTGTTCAGCGGCAGCTGGGCTTGCAGCACGCTGGAAGTGCTCAACCCAAGAATTTGCCACCTCCTTTCAATGAGAATTTATAGCCCCTTGACCCACCCTGTGGGCCTTTCAGGTGGTTTTGGGCCAAAGCAAAAGCTGCAGGCATTTGGAAAAGGGTGTGTAAATAAGTGACCTCATCCACGGCACCTCCCCTCCCTCCAGCTCTTGGTGGGACTCGCTTTCTCCTCCCTGATCCAATGCAACGTGGACACGAGCAAGGTGGAGCAGCAGCATCTTGCATGCAGGGCACTCACTGAACCAACCCTCTGCTTGAGACACTATGTAGAGAGAATAAAAGCAAACTACCTGCTCCGTCCACATGACTTCACTGTCCATCTTCACATTTGCAAACGCTTAGCTCTCGCGTCAGGCTAGTCTGAGGTTAGCGGCCATCTAAAGGGGACTGTGACAGCTCAGTTGTCCCTACGGCATCATGGAAGTGGTGGTGGCTTCTAAGCAACACAAATCTGATTGAGGTTGGATGGGTGTTTCTTTCGCTTAACTGTGCTTCTTATCGAGAAAACAAGATCAAGGAGGTGGTATTCGTCTTTAGCATTTATTTATCATTGGAAAAAAAAGGACCCTTTGAGCAAGCAAAGATCACAAGCACGTCACAATCAATTGGCTATACATTAATTTGTGTGTGTGTTCTGTGTGTTTGTGTGTGTGTGTGATTCTCATTAGAACAGCAAGAATGAAAAAGCACCACGAGGAGGTGTGCTCAACACATTACAAGAGACAATTTGTGATATGCAACCAAACCCAGGCCACAAAATATTAATTAGACACTTCCTATCTGCCTCCAAGAGGCAAGAGTTTGTGGAATTCATGGGAGCCACGTTTTTACGCCGGACGCGTTGCAAATGAAGAAGCAGGTGATCGGTGTGCAAAGCAGTCAGAAAACAGGAGCTCAGACAGCAATTAGCACCATTTTGCAGAAAGGAGTAACAGTACAATACAGTGAAAATGGGAAAGCAAGCAATAGACAGCAGAGGAACTTTGACAGGGTAAAAAGCAAAAAACATTTTTTTTTTTTTTTACAAGGAAAGCAAAACATATTACAAACCAGCGGCGAAACAGAATCAGCATTGCGGTAGCTGGAAACACAGAACAGCAGAGCACTCTTTCCCAGTGGGATCGACAAGCTCAGAGTCCAAAGTGAACTTGAAACAGCAGAGATTTTTGTCTCCTTTCTGATAAACCTGAGTGAGTCAAATGGGCATAAAGTCTACGGAAGGGAGAGCAGTGCAGGATTTCACCCTGAGACCTGACTCTGCTGCAGTTCCTGGCATTCAACGCAATAAACTGTGTGCTTGGATGTGTGCTGAGGACCTGGTGCACGTGGAGCAAAGGCCAGGATTTATATCCCTATTTCAGGATTTATATCCCTATTTTGTTGCTGTCTGAGAGGGAGGTCCCCAGGCCCTACCAGTTTCCTAGACTCTTTCTGAAAAGATTGAAACCTTCCAAGTGTCATTCATCCCACACAAAGAGAAGTGACCAAAATAGGTAGCTCAATGGCTCTTGGAAGTTTCCTTCAGTAGAGAGGGAATTTAGACCACTGGCTAGAACTTCATACCTAGCTTTGTAGTTAGATGCCACCAAAAACTTAATGTACTATGGAAACATAAGGCTGTATTCTGACCACTCACTGTGCATGTTTCATCCAAACACTGTGATGGATGCTCTTCATCAAGAAGAAGCAACCCTGAAGCCCTAGATGATGAACAGTAGATCTAGTGTCATGGAGATGCTTGGATCAGGTGGTCTGAGCATCTTAATGATGTTCCTTGGGCAAAATTTGGTTACCCTCGAAGTCAAGGGCTAAATTCCTGTTGAATTCAAGGTGAAAAGGAGGCAAGCATGCTGTCTACTTGAATGTGAAGCTTTGGGCCAAAAAATAATTGGGAGAATCGTTTGGCATGGTCTTTTCTTACGTATAGTGAGACTGGTGTGTCGGGCTATTGGTAACTGTCTACATGCCTTCCTGACATGTTCTGCCTGCTGTGACACGTCATCTTCACGGCTGTTGCTATATCCTGACATAGGAGAGGTTGTTACTGAGGAGTGTGGAGATGGATGAAGCATTTAAATGCCAAGGAATCACACCAAGTCTTGGAAGCTCAGGCTTCTCTGGCCAGTTGTCCCTTGTGCGATGGGGTGGAAAGAGCTGTGAGCGCCACTTCTCCCCACCAGCTCAACGCAAGCCTTTTGCCGAGCTGTGCTGGAGATAGAGCTGAGCTTTGCACTCCAGAGGTGCTGCAGGAGCTTCTGAGCACTCAGAAAAGCAATGGACAGGTCAGCGTCTCCATGGAGCATGCACATCAAAAAATGCACTACATTCGCAAAGATTTCCACAGTTTTACTTCCTGGAGGATTTCCCTGGTTTCCTCCTAAACATCGGAGGTTTAAATATATATATTTCTATATATGAATATATATTTTTCCACATACACAACCTGACTAGCTCATAGCACACAGTTCTAACACAGCTAAGCTTGGAAATACA
Source organism: Pampusana beccarii (assembly GCA_013399365.1). Taxonomy (NCBI): domain Eukaryota; kingdom Metazoa; phylum Chordata; class Aves; order Columbiformes; family Columbidae; genus Pampusana; species Pampusana beccarii. The sequence continues at coordinate 146,201 of VWYH01010176.1, read as the reverse complement.
CCACTTAATTCAGAACACTACACGTACTCATATTCAAAGCTTTAGGCTGTTAGCGCAAGGCAAACAGGACACACCACACAATACAATGAACTTGGCATTTATTCATTACTAAGGCCAGCAAATGTCACTATCTGTATACCACAGAGCTTTCCTCCTCTTTGGAAACGTTTTCTCAGCCTTGTAGCCCATCACTCATTTATGTTTCCAAAAGACCAAATTCTAATGGGGTGAGATCCCAAAAATGGGGGTCCTCACCCTCCCGGCCCATCCCTTTTTCTGTTCAATAGTTTCAAGTCTCTAAAATATCCTAGCAGCAAGACTTCCCTCACTCAAACACCTCTACAGCAACGCAGTCCTGATAACTCTCCTCTTACACCACCTCCCTACCCTACTTTCCATCTCTCACTTCGTTCTTCCCAATTGTCTGTTCTCTGAAAGTTTCAAGCTGGACCGCATGTTAGGATAAAAATGTTGAGCTGCAAAAATAAAGAAGAACCCTGCACCTTGACTTGCGGCTACTCTGCTATGGGACAATTCCACAGCTCAGTACAGGGGGACCAAGATTAATCCTTATGTATTTAGGACCCAACCCAGGAGTCAGACATGTAAATTTGGATTGGGACCATACCTCTCCCAGTCCCCACTGACTTAACAACCCAGATTCCTGGGTATGCAATGCCAGTCTGTTGAGCCAGTTCAAACTCATTGACAAATGGTCCTGCTGTCTTTACAGCTTCCCAAGTGGTCTTGCTGAGCATGGGGATCTCCTAGAGTAAGAGCACAGTAAATAGGATTGAAACCCTGAGATCTCGCCTGGAGGGAGTCTAGGGATCCCAGTAACTGGTTTACGAACCTCTTATGATGCCCAGGAGCCAACATGAACTCCAACAGCTGGTAGAGTCAAAACAACGGGGGCTGACAGCTCTAGACAACCTTGCTGACCCATTTCTTTTTACCCCTTGGAAGCTCACATCTGCAAACTAAGCCTATTTATGGAATCAAGCTCTGTTTACTGGCACCCCAGAAGTGAAGAAAGCAGACCAAGATTCAAAACAAACCACGTATAACTAAAGAGATCCATAACCTAGGGGAAACAATAGGGAAGAACAGCCTGCTGATAACCTAGTCTGACCTGCCACATGCTCGGGAAGTCTTCACTGCTCTCTGCGCCTTCCCTCTTTCCTTTTTTTAAAAAAAATCAAGGGCTTCAGGTAGTGTTAATGGATAAAGCTGCCTTGATGCAGCTAGACCTACCCCCCAGCTACCCTGGGGGAGGATTTGGCCCTTTATTTGCAAGGGATCTCCTTTCCCATCACTTCTTGGAGCAAAAGTCCCACTGGTATCACCAGGGGAAATCGCGTCACTGATTCTAATGGATTTACAGCAGATCCACAGCACCACGAATGAACCTTTGATCCTCTCTGCCTTTAAAAACCTTCCACCTGTTGACACCAGTGGGAGATGACCAAAGGATGGCCAACCCCAAAATGGGTTGGGGGTCTCATGACAACCCCTCCATGGCTCAACAGGCACATACATGCCATCAAAGCATTGAAGGACCAAGCCCAAGGAAAGGGACGAGCTGTTGGACACAGCAACGGTTGATCCATCACCTTCACCTCCTAGAACCCCACTTGTGCATTCCCACGTCCCTCACCCTGTGCAGAGCCACGTTGTGCAGGCAAAGCAGAACAATCTGACCTCACAAACAAGGATTGCCTAATCCTCCTTGGAAATAAAACAGAGAAGCTTCTAATACAATCAGAACAAAAAGCAGATTAGAAGCCTCTAATTAATTTTGTGGCCTTTATTTAATCAAAGAAAAAAAAAGGAAGAAAGAAAATGAAAAAAAAAAAGGAGAAAGAAAGGAAAGTGCAGTGACATTTACTCTTTTGCCTCAGCCAGTTTATTGTTCATCTCTTTACTTTTCTCCTTGTCCTCTGGCTTTGCTGTGTTGGAGGTCTCGGCGCTCTTTTTCTTGGCAGCCCGGCCAGATGCGATCTGCTTGTCTTTGGCCTTTTTCAGGGGTTTATGGCTTGTTGTGGTCTTTTTTGGTTTGGAAGGCTTTACGCTAGGCTTTTCCACCTGCATGGAGGGCGACATTCAAAACGACAACACAGAGATGGAGAGAGAGAGAGAGAGAGAGAAAGAGAGACACAAGGACAGGTGGAAAATAGGATTTAGATCAGAAAGGGCATGAATATTGCTTATCTACTCAGCTATGCCCTGCCATGAAGAGAGGGGAGCAGCTGGGTGCATGTTGAGTTGGCCAACTCCTTTCATGGTGTTGATGCCCTGAAGTCACAGTGGCCCTGAAGCAACAGATCCCATTGTATCTAGACCGATGCACAGTCAGGTAAATAGAAGAGGGAATATTATCAACATTTTATCAATTCCTTCATCTTTCTCTGACTTCAGGAGGGGCTTTGCAAGCCCAAAGGTGATTGTCTCCCTCTGGATTAAAAGCAGAGAAATGATGCTTAGGGCAAAGAGGCTCCCACAAACCACCACCTTTCACAGAATCACAGAATACCTGGAGTTGGAAGGGACCTCTGGAGATGATCCAGTCCAACCCAGCTGCTAAAGCAGGGTCAGCAGAGCAGATCACACAGGAAGATGTCCAGGTGGGTTTGAATGTCTCCAGAGAAGGAGACTCCACAACCCCTCTGGGCAGCCTGGTCCAGCCTCTGGCACCTCACAGTAAAGAAGTTTCTCCTGATATTCAGATAGAACCTCCTGTGTTTCAGTCTGTGCCCGTTACCCTTCACCCTATTGTTGGGCACCATTAAAAAGTTTTCACTGAAAAGAGCTTTCTTACAGGACATGATTCCTCAGTCTGTTTGTCCCTTAATAGATTTCCACAATGGAGGAAAATTACTTGGGGACAGCTGGGCTGCAAGACACGGATTGGCACCTGAGCAAAGTACGCAACAGTGTCTTGCATCCATCTGTTTCTACAGCCTCCAAAATAGGGAGGATGGCTTCAAAATTAAGGATGAACAGAAGCCTTCAGCTCCTCCATGCTGGCCCTGCCATCCCCCTGAGACCTCATAGATCTAAACACTGGGAAAGACTAATGCTCCTAGGTTTAAAACTGCACAGACTGACTCTATTTATTCACAGACCCTCCGCAGCTCCTAGAAAACAAGGCTGGAAGGCAGTTTAGCCCCAGCCCTTCTTGACACATGTCCTCAATAAGATTAAAGCCCAAAGTGCTTGTTGTCAAAATCTGTGGAGCATTCTGAATCCATCGTAGATCAAGATCTGGCTCTTACCATGTTCTTCCTGGGATAAATGGTAATGTGGGGTGTCTATGGCTTTGGAAGGAGAAAGAGAAATCTGTCTAGATCAGGAGTGTCAAACTCATTTTCACCGTGGGCCACATCAGCCTTGAGGTAGCCTTCAAAGGGCCGAATGCAATTTTAGAACCGTATAAATGTAACTACTCCTATATTTATACAATCCTAAAACTACATTCAGCCCCTTGAAGGCAACCACAAGGCTGATGTGGCCCTCGGTGAAAATGAGTTTGACACTTCTGGTCTAGATAATAATCTGGGGAATGACAATGCAAAAACCTCTTCATCTGGGCTCTATCTTCATGTCTTTACAGCTTGACATAGGGTACTATTGTCTCCAAAGTGCATCAAGCCATACTAGAGCCCATAGAGTCACAGAATGGTTTGGGTTGGAAGGGACCTTAAAGATCACCTACTCCAACCCCTTCCTGCTATGAGCAGGGACAACTTCCACTAGTCCAGGTTGCTCAGAGCCCCGTCCAGCCTCACCTTGAACACTTCCAGGGATGGGGCATCCACGACTTCTCTGGGCAACCTATTCCGGTGCTTTACTAGCCTCACAGTAAAGAATTTCTTCCTAACATCTAATCTAAATCTACTTTTTTTTTTTTT
>VWYH01010176.1:123718-142133 GCA_013399365.1 Pampusana beccarii | reverse complement strand
TGGGGATGCAGCCCCAGGATACTACTGGTTTTCTGGGCTGTGAGTGCACTTTGCTGGCTCATATTTCATTTTCCATCTACAGGTGGATCCCCAGATGCAGCCACTGGTCAGAAATTAAGACGCCACATAAGGGAATGCGAGCGGGCAGCGTTCAGCCCAGTTTTACTGTGCTGGACATGACCCACCAGGAGCAGTGGTGGCCCTGGGTCCCTTCCAACGCGTTTCTTACCTTTGGTGGTTCTTTGTAGGGTTCGCTGTAGAGAGTGCGTATCCTTCTGCGCTCCAGGTATTTGTTATCGGCTGGAGAAGGCTTACTGGTTTCCCCCTTGAACTGAGCGCTGTAACTGGTTTCATGGGTCATTTTCTCCTCTGGAGGCTTGTACTGGGACTTCACTTTTATAGCTTTCACAGGCTTGACGTCTATCCAGGGTCTGAATTCATTTCTGGAGATCAAAAAAAAAGAAATGGGTTCAGGAATTAAATCAACAAGAGAGTAGTGGGAATGTGGGCATGGAATCCCTCATTGCTCAGCAAGGTCTCTTTGGAAGGGCTTTTACATACATCCAGTCAAGTTTACAAAGAAATTGGCTCCCAACAGGTCATTTTTTACCTCATCTAAAACCTGTTGACACATCAGGAGAAGCTCAAAAGAAAGTTGCTCTATTAAAATCAGCCAGTCCTGGGCATCAGTTGACCTGCTACTTGTGTGACAATGGTCATGTGCCCTACGAAAAGCTGGCTGTGATGCTTTTATTTTTTTGAAAACAGAGAGAAATTTTTTGTCTCTACAGCTTCACCTCTGCACTGGAGCTATCTGCAAGCACTTCCTGACTCTCGCACTTAGGGTGGAAAAGAATAATTGGAAAGGAACACCAAAATTCATGTTCTGCAACTCAACACAGGACACACACTTCTCAGCAAACTTCCCTGCAGGCAAGCTAGCTGGGTCATCTGGAAATATAAGGAAACAAGATTTTCTACAGACATCCCTGTAAGTAGGGAATTGTATCATTCTTCCCATATTGCACCAAATTATGCACAACAGCTTTTATTAATTCCATAAAATAATAGTTTAAGTTACAGCATTCTTAGATGTAAGGTCAAGCAGAGTTGGAAATGCACAGTTTATCAAGTATCGTGAGCTATGGCTTCTCTTTATTAGCTGATGGTGAATTCCTGAGTTACTAGAAAAAATAACACCATCTTTCATTTATTTTATTTTTGTGAGCTGTGATTTTTTTTTGAGAAAGAACAAACAAACACATATCAAAAGATTTTTAGCATCTGCTGGACACATTCTGGTTCCCATCCACAGATTCTTTCTCTTGCATTTTTTAGTTTTTCACAAAGGAGCACCACCATATCTAGTTTTGAATAAAGCGTTTCATTTTCTCTCTAAAAATTGCCATTTATCTGAGAATGGGGATGGAGAAACCCCAAGTGTGTTGCTACCTTAGATGGGTCCTGCTCAGACATAGTCCCAGGCAGTGTTTAGATCCTTAAGACTGCAATGCAAGCCAGGAGCTACCCTAATGGTGGTGATACGAGCCCCCCACTTGTGAATTTTCCATTGAAAACAAAGCCCTTGTCTTAATTTTAGGACCTCTGAGGCAATGGGACCTCTACGTTGAAGACCCTGTTCCCTCTTGCTTTGTTCCATTCAGCCACCTTTGGGTTGTGTTACTGGTTTATTAGGGAAATGAGTGGAGGGTCCTATGTATCTGCCAGTCAATCACTTCCTGTAATAGCTTTGAACATCTTAACCACCATCAGCCAAATTTGACAATTGGTCACGAAATAATCAGGTTTTATTTTTATGACTCAGTTGGACTGAGTCCAGAGGTGCAGGAAAGCTCCAGTATGGACATGCACACACACTTCTTTGGTCATCAGAGGACCCACTTGGGCAGCGAGGTTAGGCTGCAGATGGTCATCTGTTGTACCAGGGACCCATAGCAAACGACCCCTTCACGTGCAGGATCAGTGCAGCTCCCTGCCCACCTAGTCCTACATTTCCCAGTCACACAGACTGGTCAACGTGGTCAGTGGAGCTTGGAGAACCCTTAGAATCACAGAATAGTTTGGGTTGGAAGGGACCTTCCAAGCTCATCCAGTGCCACCCCTGCCATGAGCAGGGACATCTTCACCAGCTCAGGTTGCTCAGAGCCCCGTCCAGCCTGGCCTGGGATGTCTCCAGGGATGGTTCATCCACCACCTCTCTGCCCAACCTGGGACAGGCTCTCACCACCCTCAGGGCAGCAATTTCTTCACTATTCCAAAGATAGGTGACTATTTTAGGATGAGCTGAACTCTTTGTTGGGCTGTTGACTGTCTAGATCTCCACTAATAGGAACACAGACATCTAGCACACGTGAGACCTTCACCCATACACCCCTAAATGCAGGTACCTTAATCTATGAGCCAAACCCCATCGCCAGTTCTCCACCCTTTCTTATTGTTGATGCCAGCTACACCTGCTTTTTTCTTATCCCTGTATTTCTTCATTTCTCTCCACTTTTATTATTCAGCCCTACTTGGGCTTGGATAATACTGCCAAACTGCTTGTTTGAAAGAAGCCATTCTCCACAAAACCGTTCCACTGCATGAGCAATATACAAATGGGCTCATTTGTGTCCCCTTGGTTCCTGTTCAGTGAATGTCACCCATTTGTCCACAGATATTTCTCTGCAGTCCATTGTTAAAATATTCCTTCTGCATGAAGAGCTGAGAGAAAGGAAGAGGAAACATCTTTAAAGAACTGGATTAAAGATGTTAATACATTACTGACAAACTCAAAGTTCCTCAGAAGATAAAAGGCTTCTTCTTAGGTTCCCCTTTTGTTCCATAAGAAGACTCTACGTTTATTATTACTTTCCAAAGGAAATAAAATCATGCACTAATTCTCTCTGTCCATGTCTATCTGTCATTCAGATCTCTCCCTAGCAACTTCTGAATCCTTTAGCTGTTTTCTATCATGTTTGTGGCAGAGGTAGAAAATCTCAGAGGTGACAATTACAACATGTTTCCTCAAAAGCAGTGGATGGGCACCGGAGAAACATCCAAACAGTGCTCTGCGACTGAGGGACAGGCAAGTAAAGTTCACTTTCTTTCTTATTGCAAGGCCAGCTGGCCAACCAACCCACATGGTCCACCAGGTCAACCAGCAAAACTAAGCACAGCTTGCACCTACAGAACCAGAGGCAAAGGATGGAGGCTGTAGTACTGTGCACGTAGGGGCTGGATTTTAAAGCAGATGTAATAATTCTGTGAGTACTCAGGTCTGCTGTGCTTGGTGACAGGATCCTTGACTACCCTGTACCTCCCAAGATGAGCCTGGTTTTGCAGGCAAAGGACAAACCAACAGCTGCTCTTAGGTGGATGCATGTCCACCAGCTCTGAAACTGCTCAGCCATGATCTTCTCTGGAAGTGGAGGATAGAAGACTATTGATCTTGAAATATTTCACAGTGTTGACAAAGAAGTTGTAAATACCAGGTATGTGACATGGATTCAACGCACATCTAAAAGTAATAGGTTGCCCAGAGAGGTGGTAGAGGCCCCATCCCTGGAGACATCCCAGGCCAGGCTGGATGGGGCTTTGAGCAACCTGAGCTGGTGAAGATGTCCCTGCTCATGGCAGGGGCTCGGATTGGATGAGCTTTAAGTTCTCTTCTAGCATCTATGATTCTATTCTAAATAGGACATGGTTTAGTACTCGAGTTAGGTTAGGTTATGGTTGGATTTGATGATCCTGAGGGTCTCTTCCAACTGAAACGATTCTATGATTCTAAATTCTTTTTCAGGCAAATATGCAAGATTTCACATCACCAGCTATTACACTAGAGTCGCTCCCCTCAAGTATGCAAGAGAGCATGGGCCACGTTTGTATGGAGTCCTACCATCCCTGGGATGGACCAGCCACTCCATGCTGTGGCCATGCTCAAGCACCCAGTATGCCTAATTTTACATCTTTGCTATCCAGAGCTTGCAGAAGCAGTGGAAGGAGGAGAGAAACTCACACCATTTCCTACAGCTACATCTGGCCTAGCAAGCTGACCTCATTGCCTTGTTTTGATATTCAGGTAACACATAAGCTATAAAAACAAGTTATCAGAACAGACACATACTATTCTGTGATGCTTGTGTCCGTGCCCCACAACACAGGTTACCATGGTTCATTAGCACAAAAGTGCTAATTCCTAAATGTCTCCGTCTCCACCACAGATAAGTGAGGGAAAACAGCCCATTGGTATCTGCCCTTGGAATACATCAGCTCCTGAACCCAGCCCAACAATTACTTGGGAAAGCACTAGTTATCCTGGGCCAAAAAATGTAGGCAGGAGTGCGCTAGCAACTTCACAGCATGGATCATCACACTTGAGTGCCAGGCACATTGAATTTACTAAAGCAAAGTATAAACGAAGAGGGAGGTGTCCTGCTTGGAGTCTGCATCTCTGTTGATTGTAGGGAGGGGGGAATGTCTCAGGAAGGTGACCTAAATCCTAATGAGACACAAATATGGGGAGAAACTTCTTTACTTTGAAGTGCCAGAGCCTGGACCAGGCTGCCCAGAATGGCTGTGGAGTCTCCTTGTCTGGAGACATTCAAACCTACCCGGATGTGACCCTGTGTGATCTGCTCTGGTGACCCTGCGTTAGCAGATGGGTTGGACTGGATGATCTCCAGAGGTCCCTTTCAACCCCAACCATTCTTTGATTCTGTGAATTCTCCTTCCAGGTCTGGTGACTCTCCATCAAATGTCTGTCTGATATGGTCCTATGTAATCTTGAGCTCATGTTGTCCCAACAGTGAGCAAATAAATGAGAAGAAAAGCAGCAGCTTTAAGAGTTGATTCTTTTTGGTATTTTGAGACTAGCGAAAATATCTGTTCTCCAAAGTATCAGAATCATAGAATCATTTTGGTTGGAAGAGACCCTCAAGATCATCGAGTCCAACCATTAACCCAACGCTGGCACTAAATCATGTCCCTAAGAACCTCATCTCCACATATGTTCAACCCCTCCAGGGATGGTGACTCCACCACTGCCCTGGGCAGCCTGTTCCAATACCCAACAGCCCTTTCCATTAAAAAAAAATTCCTAATATCCAATCTATCTCATCAGTTGCTACTGTAATGCTAAAACTAACCCTGGCATTTAGAAAACCCCTGCAGTTCTGAGACCTCCCCTGTTACTACTTAACATCCCTACTCCAATTTGTGAGGAAGGTGCCAAGAAGTTACAAATTCCAGCTGCAATCTGAAATGTATCCTGAAAATGTTTCTCCCTGTTTTGAGAACAGCCGGTCATAGTGTCATCTGGACCATCATAGATGGCTCCACACAAAATTAGCTCTGGAAGTATTTCAGGAGCATCTTAGACCCCATGCTAAAAGAGCTCAGCCTTAAAGCTCACCTAAAACCTGAGGAAAAGCCTTTGCTCACACCACACAGGTGAGTCACAGGCATGGACTAGCATCAGTGTGGACACATCCAATAGGTATAGCTTAGTCCAGCTCTGTAATCCTTTATCTAAGGGAACTGCATTAATTTTGCTGAAAAATTTAAGTCTTGGCATGAAATGGAAGGGATGAACTGAAATAGTAGTAAATTACACACCTCCTAGCTTTACAAAGGGTAATTAGAAACAGTCAGGAACGCAGTGCTGACCTGAAATGGAAGCTGAAATGAAACTCAACAAAAAGGAACATATGACCGATCAGATAACCTTTTGTAAGCCAAGTGCAACAATAAAAATTCCCAGTGAAGACAGAATCACAGAACCATAGAATAGTTTGGGTTGGAAGGGGCCTTCAAAGCTCATCCAGTCCAACCCCTGCCTTGAGCAGGGACATCTTCACCCAAATCAGGTTGCTCAGAGCCCCGATAGCCATCTATAGACCTAATACTGACATAGGGCTGCACAGGATGAGACAGATGTCTTGCAAATTAATAGGTAGCAGACCATCTTATAAGACGACAGTAGCCTGGGGGTGCAGTGGCCTGATAAATATCCATTAAAGCCAAGAGCTGCTCTCCACATCTATCAGCGTCCACCACACTGCCCTTCCACAGGGCTTCATCCACCCCGCTTATTTTATTTTAATTGCTTTTTCCTCTTGGCTGAGGATTGCTAAAGGAGGCTGCAGGTGAAGGTGACTTGAAAAACTTCCTCCACCCCAGCCAGGGGACATGGGGTCGATGTGAGCTCCACATTATGGTACGCAGCCATCTCTGGAGATGCTCACCAACACCCACGTGGGCTTTGATTAACTTCATCTATTGATGCCAGAGCAAAGCCAAGAGGGGGAGATGGGGCCAGGTTTAACCACTTCAAAGCTTCCACCTACTTTGAAGGACTTTACAGAGAAGTTACATTTGTTCGGAGTCAGCACAGGATGCTAAATTTACTCTGCTGACAGTTTTACTGGCACTGAGTCAGCCCAATTCCCTCATACCAATGTGTATGTATGAAATAATGAATGGTGCAGAAAAGGGAGACCAGCAGCTACACGGTGGAGTCCTGCACAGAAGGGATATTACTGACTTAACCTAGAAAGCTATGGCTCAACCAAAAATGAAAACTATTCAGATTTTTCACTAGGAAAAAAAAAGATAATTTATGAAATGTTTGGCCTGAAATGTTTAATTAATTGTAATTTTTTTTCATTTTTCTTAATTATTTTCCATCCCATTTTTTCCCTTATTCTGCTCGAGACAATATGAAAGAACTATGAATCCCTTTATGAAGCAAAACATCAAGCTGCTTCACAAGGAATATTTCAGAATATCACATTCCTCTTTAATATTCCTCTAAGCAAAACAACAATGAAAAAAATACACATTTTTGTGAAACTAAACAGCAAATTTGTCTGATATTTTCCAGTTGTTTTGCCTTTTTGGAATAGAGTATCATTTGCTCCCAAATATTCTCCAGCTCCGTTTTCCTTCTTAATGCAGGAAAAGAGATGTTCAGTGAACCGAAACAGTGGGAAACCAAAAATCAATGATAATGGCTGGTCGAACTCTGGAACTCAATGCCAAAGGAGGTCACTGAAGTCCAGTATATAATGAGATTTAATTAAGTCATGGCTGTTTAGATGGAAATTGAGAATATTCAGCATTATCAAAGGAAATTTCAGCAACACATCCTCGTAATAATCATTAACACCACTCTTCAGCATTCAGCTGTCCTCTACAAACTAAAGGCCAAAGCTTGAGCTATTCCACACCGTAGGAATCTCTTCTAATCTTCCAGTTGTCTGGTCCTGGCCATGATCAGCCAGAAGATACTGGACTAAGCTGGACTGTGAGCAAATCCTGCTCACAAAGAATTGCTCATATGAGAAGCAGGCATGTTTTGATCCTAAAGCTGTATTCTTTTCTAATGAGAACAGAAAGACTCTGTTTGGACTCAATATAAACAGGCTGTGTATCCTTCTGCAAACACAATTAATTTTAAAGATAATCCTGATTGTTTCTGTTCTGCAAAAGCCAAAACATGACTCCTAAAGCACATTTTCAGCAATAAAGGAACAATGGCCCATGCTGAGGTCCCTTGTGCAATAGTAAACACCATGACATGTTCTTGTCTTCCAGATAAATAAGTCTAAAGTCCTGGACCTGGATGATTCCTTACTGCTTCTGTCAGCCTGACATGTTACTGCACTCCAAGACACTGACTTCAGCCCTTTCATCCCATCTCCCACCTCAGCCTCCTTTGCTTAAAAGGTCAAGTCCAACCAACTCCTATTGCAACAGTCTTGTCAACATATAAAATTCGCCACCACAAGTGCAAGAACTACCCCCTCATTGTCTGCTGCATCAAGTGCCCTGTCTCCTACTCCTACGTGATGCTTAATGACAGCTTTATCCTCTAATGCCCACGCTATTATCTTGTACACAATAATTTACTGTAAAGCTGCACGGAGACTGTGAATGGTATAATGAAGCTCCTGGTGCCCGAGATTATTTTTTCCCCCAACATTAATAATCAACCTCTACAGACGTACGCGCACATATGTATGTACACAAGAGCAAATCAGTTTGGACGAGCCAATATCTAATTGCGCGTGACTAAAACAATGTGATATATTAATGCACAAATTTGAAACTCGGACAATGCACAATTGGAGTAAGTGTGAGCAGGCTGGGGAGGGACCAGTGTCTGTGGACATCCCTGGTTAGGGCTCATCAAGTACAACACTGGCACAGAGGAGGAGGAAAATGCTGAGCCTACAACAGGGTGACTTCAGCACGGACTGAAAGCAGGCTATGAATAAGATATAACTAATGTACTGAAAAGGATGAAGTCAAGTCATTTGGCAGAGCAGAACCATGCTGCAACCCATTTATAAAAATTGCTTGAGTCAGCAGCTCACAAATCATGGATATTTTCATTGCCTGAGGGCCATGGAGCATGGACTTCCAAGGAGGAAAAATTGTTGCCCACGTTATCGTGTCCAAAAAATCACAGATAAACGAATTATGGTGATGGTGAACACTGCAGAGGGCCCAGGAGCTCAGAGAGCAAAGTAGTTGTGGGAAAGCAACCCCCAGATCAACAGCCCTGCTAATGGTCATGTCTCAGCAGAAGGAACTAGGAGGTTTGAGGACCATCTGAGCCAGCCACTGGGATACTGAGCAGCACGAAGAGGTCGATGTATGATAGGAAAGGGTGAGATAAATCCCCACACTCAGACTAGGTGGCACATCTGGCCACCCTTGACACCCAAAGTCCACCCGTTTGTGGATGTCAGGGTAAACACCAACCCCCCTGTGATCACCTCCTTCCTTACAGTGCTACCTCTACCTTAGGTCCACTCTTAATTCTGTGTTATTCCCCAAGTCCGTGTGCTCAGCCAGCCACGGGGAAAGCAGATTCTGGGCCAGATAAAAGATATCTGTCAGCATCTGCTACAGCCCAGCAGCCCGAGGTCCTCCCTACCTCCTGGTGGCTGAATACCCACCAAAGGGAAAAACATGGACCCTGGGCTAGATAACACTGGGAGATCCCACAGCAGAAATGCCAGAAACCAAGAAAAGGTCCATCTGGAGATCTGAAGAGGTTAAACCCAACAGCAGGTGAGACCTTGACCTCAGGAACCCTCCTGGTATGAATCATCACCTCATGGAGATTTGCTATCTTATACCTCTCTGAATTTCCCTTGATGTTATAAGCTCATGGGTCCTGTTGAGTAAGGGACACATGCTGGGCATTCCATACAGAAGCTGCTGTGCTATCTTCAGGCAAGCTCAAGCCTGTAAAGTCAGTGAATTCAATGTTGGTGCCACTAACGACGCCAGTCGATGCAGCCTGAGAGCTCCCAGGGTGATCACAGCCTGACATTTCTGAGCTTGCTTACAGGAACAACCCATCTGCAAATGTCACATTCACCCCTGAAAAACGTGTCAGGGCCAGGCTGAAGCTCCACTAACATCCCATTTAATGGCCTGTAAGTCTATTCTCCAGTTGGCTGGAGCAAGAGCAGTGTCTCAGCCCCTTTGTCCTCAAAATGGGCAGATGACCGTGAAATTTGCCACAAGGTTAAACGAACAAAACATCTCATGGCATGGATGCTTTGGCACAAAAGCTTCCTTATTGACAGGGTGATGTAGCAAGATCGGCATTGAGAAAAGTGTCGCCCCAGGCAGGTCTGGATGGGCTGCAGAAACCTGAACAGGACGAGGAGACCCAAAGTGCTCCTGTGAGAGTTTGCTGGGCCAAAGAGCATCATGTGTTTGAAACCTTCTCAAGAAAATGTGCACAATGGCGTGGCTACCATCAAGGTACGGGCACATGAATTAACATGGCTTGCCCAGTAACATATGGTAAAGTCCCCGGGGAAAAAAAGAAAACAAACAAACAACTTGAGAAGAAACCTTCATATCAGGAAAAGTGGAAGAACTTGTAAAGAAAACGCAATATTTTAAATTCTGCTGTTCAAGTGCAAAGGCTTTTCAGTGCAATTCATGATGAGTGCAATGAACTTATGCAAATATCTGATGGGACACAGCAGCTGTGTTTGGGTGGTGGCTTCCTAAGCCTTTGGCTCCAGTGGGATTCTTGGTGGAGACATGTTTTCAGCACCTCGTTTCAAGTGTCTGAAGACATAAACCAGAGACACATTAAAAATGCATTATTTCAGCTCAGCAAAACACTTCAGCACACGCACAGTAGCTCTTGGCTGCTCCTTACATGTAAATACGGACATAAATGACTTCCTGAAGCAGAGCTTGGTGGACCACACTGCAAAAGCTATACGTGAATCTACAATGTGATTTTTCAGAGGGGGAATCTGGTGTGGCAAGATGCGCTACCTAAGGCTGGGGAAAATTAAGCTTTGTAGGTCAAATGAAGCAATTACGCTTCACAAACTCACGGTACCATCAGCCCTCCCCAGAGATCCAGCAGCACAGCTCCAAAGGGAACCCAAAGACATCATCCTTCAGCAATGACAGGCCAGACTCTGACAGAACCAGGGAGCTGCTGCCCAAGGAGATGAAGGATGGAGCAGCTCACTGACCAGCACTGCTGACAACAGCTCTGGCCCAAATTGCTCCGTTCACACTGCTGGGGGTTCTCGTGAATCACAGAATCACAGAATGGTTGAGTTTGGAAGGGACCTCTAAAAGTCACGTAGTCTAACCCACCTGCTAAAGCAGGGTCACCCAGAGCAGATAATTTACCCTCATAGATCTGCACAGGGGCTGCTGGGGAAAGCCCCCCTGTCCTGACTTTCCTGAAAGCTCCGGTGTGAAGCTGCTCGAGCTCATCGCCAGCTCCTGTTCCTGAGATCCTGGCCCTTCTCCAACGTGGAGCTGCTCTAGTGATACTGCAGTTCACCTGCATCGAAACCGCAAGGTTTGCCCTTCAGGCAAAAGACAGAGGTGCTTTTAAACTAAAGGAGAGGAGATTCAGGCCAGACATGAGGAAGAAATTGTTGCCCCTGAGGGTGGTGAGAGCCTGGCCCAGGTTGCCCAGAGAGGTGGCGGATGAACCATCCCTGGAGACATCCCAGGCCAGGCTGGACGGGGCTCTGAGCAACCTGAGCTGGTGAAGATGTCCCTGTCATGGCAGGGGGGGCACTGGATGAGCTTGGAAGGTCGCTTCAACCTAAACTATTCTGTGATTCTATGATTCTAAGATTCTAAGGACGGGTCTCTCTGAAGGAAGGTCAGGAAACGGCTGTTTGACATGAAATAGAAGCTCCTCCGCTGCAGCAATGTTATTTGACTACCTGCATTTTTCTCCTCCCTTCAGGGAGTCATTATTTATCTTCTTCCTGTGTTTCTAATGCAGCTCAAAATTAGTATTGCTCTTTGATTTCATTTCTAGTCTGCATGACAGTGTAATTGCTCATCCTGGCATGGGACTAGAAATAGATTCAGCAGTAAAGCAGGTAAAGGAGGAACACAGTGAAACTTAAATAGCAGCTATTATTTTGCCACTGTATTGATGACTTGGAGCATTATTTGCTCCTCGCTGTAGTAGCTACTATATGACTGTATCTGAAATATGCTGACTGGGAACCAGGGGTCCTAAAACTTAATCACAAACATGAAATATGGAGAGGCTAGTTAGTCACAGTCTGAGTTTCAATTTATATGTGATAGCAATTCTGGTGTGAGCTTTAATAGAAGACCTTGTCACCTGATTTCAAAAGGTTTACATGTACAAGATGACAACAAGGCAAAAGCTAGGAAAAGGGAGATCACAGAATAATAGAATCATTTCGGTTGGAAAAGACCCTCAAGATCATTGAGCCCAACCATTAACACAACACTATCACTAAACCATGTTCCTGAGAACCTCATCTATGTGTCTTTTGAACACCTCCAGGGATGGTGACTCCACCACTGCCCTGGGCAGCCTGTTCCAATGCCTGACAACCCTTTTGGTGAAGATATTTTTCCTAAATGCCCTCCACTGTCAATGATCCTACAGAGCTGATGGAGATACTGGTGCAAGGTCACGGCCTCACTTGCTGCTCACACCAATGCAGATGCCTCCTAGATGCCAACAGGACAGAGAAACTTGCAGCTCAGCTGAGAGGCCAAACAAATAGGATGGCCTCTTGTTTTCTGTTAGACCACCGAAACCTGGGTGTTGCAACAACCAGGTATCTCCTAAGTGATCTTACACTTCCACGGCTCAGAGCCTTCAAGCTAAAATATTGCCTGTGAAAGCATAGCACACACATCTGCTTAGGCTCCAAAGACACTCAATTTTATCCTATTTTAGACTACGAAGTAAAATATAGCAAATAACAGAATCACAGACTGGTTGGGGTTGGAAGGGACCTTCTGGAGATCATCCAGTCCAACCCACCTGCTAACGCAGGGTCACCAGAGCAGATCACACAGGGAGGTGTCCAGGTGGGTTTGAATGTCTGCAGAGAAGGAGACTCCACAACCTCTCTGGGCAGCCTCGTCCAGGGCTCTGGCACCTTAAAGTAAAGAAGTTTCTCCTCATATTCAGATGGAACCTCCTGTGTTTCAGTCTGCGCCCATCGCCCCTCACCCTGTCGTTGGGCACCACTGAAAAGAGTCTGGTCCATCCTCTTGACACCCACCCTTCAGATATTTATAATCATAAATAAGGTTCCTTCTCAGCTTCTCTTCTCCACACTGAACAGCCCCAACTCTCTCAGTCTCTCTTCATCAGAAAGATGCCCCAGACGCCTCATCATCTTTGTAGCCCTCCTCTGGACTTTCTCCAGTAATTCCTTGTCCTTCTTAAACTGGGGAGCCCAGAACATATAATCCGAACATCTTAAATACACATGCTTTGGATGCATAATGCCTTCTTATCAGAAAAGGAAAGAGAATTAAAATCTGTGACACTACGCATCATCCATTCAGGATGCACATCTGTGAGTAACATCCCCACCACACGGAGGTTTGTGGTTTCCCACTTATTGGTGGGGATATTTTCTGTAAAACTACACAGGCAGAAATCCCTTGAATACATCAGCTGGGGTACCAGATCCAACATGATGAATATTTCACAACGAATGGTTCTGCAGCTTGATGAGCTGCATTTCCAGCGTGTCCCAAGCGTGGAACACAAGTCAGGCACGGGGAGATGTGCTGCACATGACATATGCAGTGTGATAACCACGCAGCCTTGAATAATGCAAAACAGAAAGTGGATGAACGCAAAATTAACCTACATTTAGCCCCATCACTCGCTTCTGCCACACCCATGTGTGTATATGTATTTGAGCTCATGTTATTTCTTTACAAGATTTTATATATATATATATGGAATCTGAAGTGTTTTTTAGCATGTAAAAGTGACAAGCCAGTTGCTGGCTGTGACAGACAGGGCTGAATTCTGCTTTCCATTTTACACCTTCCTCTGCAATGTACCCATTCAGTATTTCCTTAGTTGAAATTAAGAGGTTGTAATTCTTTTTCAACTGGAAGAACCATAATAGAAGTGGGTGTGAACTACATAGATGAAAGAAGAAAGCTGAGGCTTATCTTAAAGGATTACTGAGTTAAGGGAAAGCAATGAAAAGCTGAATCAGATTCCAACCCCCATCTTTATCCTTAGTACTGTCTTATTTCAGGGGCTGCAAAGTCTCGATGTGAATTTAATTTGTGCTGTGGACAGTAAGGCAGAGCTCCTGCTTGAGAATTTGCATGACATGTAGAATTACTGGGGGGAAAATGTGGGGAAATGACACTGAAATTGCCCTGGGTGTTGCGGAGGAAGGTTGTTTTAAAAGACTAAACTGGGCTCAACAGATGGGCAGACAATTCAGGGGGACAGCGTGGGAGAACTGGGAGGCTTCTTTGGGAAGATGACACGGCTTAATGTGCCCATGTATTTTTTTTTGGAAAACCCTAAAACGCACCGTCACAAGTCACGGCTGTAACAGGGAACAGAATTAGGTCCATCAAAGTGCTTTTAACAGTGTAATAACACAAGTCCACGCTGCCCCAAGTTGACCCATCTTTCTTTAGAAGCCATGCAGGAAGCACAAAAGTAGATCAATTGTAGGAAATAAGAAAATGAATGTAAAAAACACTCAAACACTCTCCACTTCCCCCCTCCCAACTCTCCAAGCTCAGGAAACCATCAGCATCACTTCTGCATCAATAACGATGTAATGGAAGGGATGCGCTGATGCTGGCTCCCCAACAACTGGATTAGTCCCACGATACCGTATTGGTAAATACTGGGACCATCAAAGCTGTCTCGGGGGAGTCTGGGGAAGAGGCAGCACGAGGCACTGGAGCAGATGGCTGTATTGTGAAATCTCCTCCTAATTAGGTAAAACAAGGACCTATGCGAGTGAACGAAGCAATTACTGGTCACTGCTGGTGCCGCGCCGTCCGCATGAAAGCTGTCATGAAAAATAAAAGGAGCACTGTTGGAAAGCTTTACATGGGAAATGGTGAGAAAGTAGGTGCTGGAAGAAGGTTATTTTATAACGAACTGGCTGTTTTCAAGGATTCCCCCAGTGCTTGCAAGGAGTGGAAAGCCCTGTAAGTGGAGCACAGACAAAACAGGTTGTGTCTTTATATCAAAGGTGCCCAGGTCCAGAAGCTCCTCTCTGTCCTTGACCAAAAGCATCGCTCTAGCGCACACTGAGACAATCAGGGAAATACATCGTGATAGCCCTGTGCTACCGAGCCGGGTGCTCTGCTCCAAAGGAGAGGTGTAAAGCCAAAAGGAGCCCCAAAATCGGAGTGTCTGCAACCTAAAGGCACGGCACACAGCAAAAAGCAGCATGCAAAGCCTAGGATTTAGTCCTTTTGGAGGAAAAAATGGAGTAGAGACGTGGTTTTCTGTTTCCAGATGCAAGGAGCCTGTGTGTAGCGTGCGCCAGGGAGCTAAAACTGCAAAGAGATGAAAGAAAATCCTAAGGGATGTGCACGGCTGCCTGTGCCAGCAAAGGGGATTTAGAAACGCTCTGTGCAGAAAACAAAGCCCCAAGAGTTACAGAGGCTGCGACAAACACCCAGAAACACCTAAAGACTCAGACACCATTCCCATTTTCGGGAGCATCTTGCACTGACATTATTTTGGAAGCTGATGGGGTGTTACCACCCAGGGGTCTGATGTCCTGGGGTCTTTTGGCACCTCCAGACCCAGCCTGGAGCATCTGGAGGAGGCTGCAAATGGACCACTTGCTTGGCCACAGTGCTGCATGGATGCTCATGTGTCCACAGACACTCAGTCCGGAGGACGGTGCCATCATAACGTGGCCATAAATAGCCCTAAAAATATATCTGGATCATGCAAACCCACTTCCCAAGAAGGATAAGACTGAATAAATATATCCCTCCACTGCACGCGCTCTGCAAGCATCTGCAATCACAGATCTACCTGCCAAAACCCCAACCCAGCTGCCAGCGCACAAAACTGTGCATTGCGATCCCTTGGCTAAAGAAAAAATAAATTTAAAAAAAAAAAAAGCTCCCAGGAAGTAAATTTGGGGACTAAAAATTAAAAGCACCAGCTTTACAACTCTTCTGCAAAGAACTGGAAGGAGGATTTGTTATTACTAAGCACTTTTGCGCACCCAGCAAATGTTTACAGGCTCTCTGAGCCATTTGTATCCACTGGGTAAATTGTATGTATTTGGAAATGAGACGGTCTGCAAATACTTCATCTTTTGGAGCTGTTCCAAGCTTAATCGAGAAATAAAACATGCTAAGGACCAACGTATTAAGCAGGTACTTAATTGAGAGAAGAGACGAGAGAAGACGGCACTGTTCTTGTCTCCCAGGCAGCATATGCATGTTTTAAACACGCTCCTAGATTGATATTTATTGCAACCGACAGAGCAGAAAGGCTCAGAAAAAAGCACTCCTTCCCCTCCCATAAATAATTCACCCCTTGTAACAGTTCATAAAATGTTTATATTAAGTAATAATTAAATATTACATTACAAAAAATAACTAACATTCCAGCCAAGAGGAAAAAAAATCAACCTGAAGGAGGGCAGGGAAAATGATTGCCTAGAAGCTGTCATGTTGGGTTTTCTTTACTAAAAGCAAAGCTAAAGCAGTTAAAAGGGGTGATTCTTGGCTGCACTCGATGCTTCCTCTGCTCTGTTGGATCAAATCCTGATCTTGTCCCAAATTATGTGCTTTTTCCAATCAATCTTTGTGATATCCACATGGCACCTGCTCTTGTGTCTGCACAAGATCTCCCTATGCGGCCGTTTTCACAGAATCACAGAATCATTTTGGTTGGAAAAGTCCCTCAAGATCATTGAGTCCAACAAACGATCAGCCAGGCAGGGCTGAAATTTGTCTCGTATTAACCTCTGCTGTTGAGCAATTATGGGTTTTTACTTCAAATCCTCCGCTATGCATTCATATTAGCAGCTTTGGAGCCTGCTAACGGGTTATTTGGTCTTGGTCGCAAAGACACCCAAGGTCCAAGATGGGACAAGACTCCAACAGTCGGATCCCAATGTGGGATAAAGGACCGGGAGCATGGCGGGGAGCAGAGGGCGTGGTGGGTAATGATTGAGGATCAGCAGAAGCCATCAAGATAATATGAATCAAAAGCCACCACGCGTACACCCAGGCACTTTTTATTAAAACTATAATTGCTTGATCCAACCCACGCCCTGGGGAGCATAAAGAAAAGCAAGCGGCACCAAGGTCACTGCAGACAGAAAATCAATGCAGGGAATGAAAGGTAATGACTTTTTTTTTTTTTTCCCTAGGTTCAAACGGAAGGACTGTGGAGATTTCCCGCTGACATCTCCAGGGATGCACAATATCCCTCGGACTTGCTCCAGCAAAGCACTTTAGTACATTCTTAACTTTCAACATCCAAGTCTTGCTCCTCTTGACTGTGACTACAGTGGGTTCGAGCATCCCAATGGACCATTTTATTTCATATACACAAAGACAATCATCCACTTCTCTGTGCGGCTCTGTTCTCTATCCAAAATCATCCAATATTTTCCAGCTTTTTGCAATGACCACTGTCTTCTGCACTGCTCATGGGTGTCCTCAGGACCTTTTCTGGTCTGCAGCTATGCTGAGATACAAAGCCAAAACCTGAATAAAAGAGCCTACCTAGGGCTTTACTAATGTGGAAGGATGTCACATTTTACCCGTCAAATTCCTCTACACATATCTCAGTATTTTTTGAGTTGTTGTTTGATTTTCTTGGTTTTGTTGTTTGATTTTATTTTTTCTTTCTTTTTTTTTTTTTTTTTCAATGCAATAGTGCTCCTGGTACGTGATTTGTGATTTACCACAAAATTGTTCCTGAACCAGCCGTTCCCATCTGCACCGGTACCACTGATGATCCCCACCTCAATGTCATATCCCTCCTTTTTTTTTTTTTTTCCCCCAATGCAATAATGCTCCTGACATGTGATTTGTGATTTACCGCAGAATTGTTCCTGAACCAGCCGTTCCCATCTGCACTGGTACCACCAATGAACCCCACCTCAATGTCATACCCCGCCCATACCTTTCCTGAACTGCTTCTTACTTATTTCAGGCTGTTCCTCCAATATGTCAAGATGTCCTTGAATTCCAATTCCAGCATGCAAAATGCTTTAGCCGAACACAGGTGAAGGACTCAGCACGAGATTACATGGATGAAATACTGTACAAGCACTCAGATGGGATGGTCCTAATGCCTCTTTCTGCCCTTCAAAAAATCTCTTAACTGCAATAAAGTACCAGTTATGACTATGTCAGGAAAGTAGTGCTGTAAATTTAAAATGTGGGATATCTAAGGCAGGTTGTGTCCTATACAGAAGGGATGGAACAGCTTCTTCTCTCCACTGTCCTCTGAGCTTGAACCTCAGCCCTTCTCTGACCTGGTAATTCTGGGTCTGTGCGATGCAGGAGCCAAGTGAGTGGTATTGCTCACTAGAAATGTGATCTTCATGCAGAAATGGATCGATGCTGCAAGCTGAGTATAGGGGTTTTTTTTCATTGATTACACCAAAATTTGATTCAAGCTCTTGGGAGATGTCTCTAGAGCTCCAAAGAGTCCTATTAAGGCTGATGCTGAATACAGTAACATCTAAGTGATATGAAAGTTCTGTCCAAAAAGCAGCCTGTGGTCATCAGCCAAGAAAAACCTAAGAGGTTAAATGAGGATTCAAAAGCTGGTGTCTCTTTGCCTCTCAGCGAGCCTGGCCAGATCACCTGAACATGGACATCTCGGTACCTGTGGGTATGGGGTGAGTCTAAATGAATGAAATCTATGAAGAAAGAGGAAAAAACTTATTTATATAATCTGTAAATAAAGACCATGGAATCACCGAACTGTTTGGGTTTGAAGGGACCTTAAAATTCATTGAGTCCAACCCCTGCCATGACAGGGACATCTTCACCAGCTCAGGTTGCTCAGAGCCCCGTCCAGCCTGGCCTGGGATGTCTCCAGGGATGGTTCATCCACCACCTCTCTGCCCAACCT
>VWYH01010176.1:73214-116709 GCA_013399365.1 Pampusana beccarii | reverse complement strand
GCTCCAGCACCTCAAGGCCTTTCTTGTCAGGTGATCCCACCACCCCTTTGGCCACCATTTTGAGCCCTGAGGTGATTCTGGTGCCCTGGGCCTGCCATTCTGAGCCCTGAGATGAGGGTCCCAAAACTGCCCCCAGGATTCGCGGTTTTTCCTCCCCAGGTCCCAGCACAGGTTCGGTCACTGCCCTGGGCCTGCTGGCCACACCAGTGCTGGTCCCAGCCAGGATGCTGTGGCCTCTTGCCCACTTGGGCACACACTGGCTCGTGTTCAGCCGCTGTCACCAACACCCCCAGGTAACATTCAATATTCATTTGTCTTGGTATGAAGAGGTTAGAAAGGGGAATTTCCCCCTGTAGCATGGACTTCCCTGATGACCTTGGGCTAGTTGCTTACACTATCCCATGGTCTGTTCCCTCACCTGGAAATAATATTAAAGGGGACAGAGCAAGTTTAAAAACCAGACCTGGTGTGCTCTTTGCTTTCTCCAAGGAATTGTTTCCCAGCCCTGGAGTGTCACATTACGCTGATTTGCAGCACTGGCAGAGGGCTGTAAGAAAATCTCCCCCTGCTCCTGGGGAACTTCCATCCATGCACCAGCCCAGCACAAGCCATGGAGGACAAGTCCTATGCAATCTATCCTTGCTCCTCTCTAGTAAAAGGTCACTAGGAGATAATTTCGGCTGCTAGGTGAGCCCAAAAGGTTGCCCAAATAACCTCCTTCCTTGGAGATGTTTCCATTATGGACTTCTGTGAGCAGCAAGGTTCTCAAAACTAATAGGGATTTTGAGAATTTGGCTTTTCAAAAGAACCCAAACAACAAACAACACTTACAAGATGCCTAATTTGAACAGAAAATGAGAACAATTAGCCACAACATCACTTATGCATTAATGAAGAGGCGCTTATGTCCCAGGGCTGAGCATCAGAGCAAACACTTCTCTTGCAATAGGCTGCAAGTGAGAAAAAACCATGGAAGTGGGAGAGCAGATGAGGATCCAAGGGCAAAGAGGAGCCCTAAGGGTGTCCTGAAAAATGAGGAGCAACACAAGGAAGGCTGAAGCCTTCATGTTTCTCTTGGGTTTAACATCTGAGCCAACCCAACCTCTTTGTTTGGGGAGCAAACCCAGCCCAGCCCAGCCTGCTGCAACGGTGGTCGAATGGATATGCTGGAGAAGACAGGAGGGATGGTACATGGAGGGATGGGAGGGCAAGCAATCTGCATTTAAATATGCAAGAAAATAAATCTAATCATCCTTTGCACCAGTGGAAGAGAGCAACACAACAGCAACACAACAGCAACACAACAGCAACACAACAGCTCTCCAGCTCCAGGACTTCTTTAGTCCTGCCATCACCAACATGAGACCTTGCAAGATGACCAGACAAAAAAATGGAGTCTAAGATCACAGCTGGTCAAAGCACATTAAAGGACTATGTCACTTCTGGAAAACCCTTTTCCCATACCCTCCACCCCTGCAAAACAGAGATCCTGGTCATCCCTGGACATTTTCTTGTATCTCAGCCAACAACCGTCACACCTGGATGTACCTGAGCCCACAGCATCACTCACATCCCCAGCAAGAGATTACACTGAACTACAGCAAAAATAAAAATCTCACTGCTTGAACCATTTCCCACCCAGGGACATGGGAAAGAAAATGATTGCCAGGTCTGCTGTGCCACACAGTCACTGGTGGGACACAGGAGTCAAAACCCAGCTGCATTTTAAATCTGCATGACACAACTACCTGTTTGATGGCAGGGTGTCACCTCTAAATCCCCCTGAGGAGGAAAAATCAATCATTTTTGTAATAGCATAAACACCTTGGCATTCCTATGAGTACGGGGAAAAGCAAAAAGGCAGTGATTACACTTTTATCACAACAAACCCCAGCTTCGCTCTCTGCCACCTCCACCCCGGCCTCGGCAGTGTTGGGTTCTGCCAAAGAAAGCTCTGGAAAACACAATCGCAGCAAATCCTCCTTGCAAACGTACGAGCGGTGCAGCCACCCCATCACTTTTGTTTTGCATTCGTAACGCATCCAACCCCCTTCACCCGGAGAGAAATAACAACAACAGCATCTCGCGGCAACGAGTTTCGCGCTCCGAATCCCAAATGAGATCTCTTCTGGGGTGAAATAAGGGCATCCCTTTTTTAGCCTGGGGTGGGGGGATAATAAGGGGGGGACGACAGAGGGATGTGCCGCCCCCCCGTGCCGCGCTGCGTTAAACATGGCAGCATCTGAAGGCTGCCCCACCCAAGCGGCCTAGGATGCACGTCACCCGCATCCCGCCGTGTCCCTGGGACGCTTTGTCTCGGAGATGCTACGGGCCCTGGGTGCTGCGTGGGACCCTCCTGGGCGTGGGACCCTCCTGGGCGTGGGACCCCCGGGATGCTGGTCCTTTAGGTTGGATCCCTGTAGCCAGGGATGCACTTGGAAAGGACCAGCGGAGACTTGCACGTCCCGGGGAAGCGACCCAAATCTCTCCGAGGTGGTGGGTGCCTTTGAGTTTTGGGCTGTGGCGGGGTGGGGAACACCCGAAGCCGCTCCAAACCCACACGGTAAAAAAAATCCGTGGATTCACTACCCGCACAGCACCTACCCACGCCCCATCGATGCCACCCGGAGAGGTGGGGAATTTTAAAGAAGCCCCCCCGCAAGGCAGGAGACCAGCAAAACCATCCCCAGAAACGCTTCGAAGCCGCACTCCCCCACCTCCCAGGGTGGGATGTCCCTCCCGGGGATGGGCAAGAGGGGACAGGAGAAGGGTTGGGGGTCGAGATTTGGGGACTGGGGGGGGGTGTCTCACCTGTAAGACGAGCTGACCCCCGCCGCCACCTCCTCCTTGATCTGCCTGTTGAGAGCATCGGCGGCCGCCCTGCCCCTGCCCGCGTCCGGCTGCTGCCCGCCCGGCTCCTCCGCCTTCTTCCGACCTTTCTCTCGCCCATCCCCGGCCCGCACGGCTTTGGGATGATGCTCATCCTCCACCTCGGGGTCTTCCTCCTTTTTCTCGGCACCGGGAAGCACCTTCCGTCGCTTCTCCTGAGCTGGTTTCTCCGGGGAACCGCGGTCCAAAGCGAGGACGGGGGAAGGTCCCGGTTTGGGGATCCAGGGATGGTCACCCCGTTTGGGGATGGGCCAGGCACGGAAATCCTTCTGGTACTGCGTCTCCTTCTCGAAGGGTGTATCCGAGGGCTGATACTCGCTTTTGGGTTTGCAGCTCGGCTCCGGTCGTTGCACCTTCCAGGGTTTGTAGTCGTGTCGCATCACCGAATCGGCCGGGGGTGAGGAGTGCGGGGCCGGGCCGGGCCGGGTCGAACCGGGAGCCGGTTCCCCCCCCGCACCGCCCGCCGCTTCGCCGCCGGGCTGGGTATCGATGGGGGCGGCGGGGCGGGGGGGAGGAGCGGGGGCGAGGGGATGCTCGGTGGCCTCCGAATATTTGGTAAAAACGAGAGGGACGGCGATATCCGCCTTGTCCAGCTGGTTCCAGAAACGGGCGATGCAGCAAGCGCGGGTGATGCAGGGCCACGCCATGGCGGCCCCCCCCGCTCCACCACCACCCCGCGCAAAGGAGCGCACCCGCGCAAGGAGCGCAGCCGCTCCGCGCCGCTGCCGCACGGAGCGATGGAGCGGCCGGGGAGCAGCGCCGCCCCGCCCCCCGCTGCACTGGAGGGGGCGGGGACTCGGGGGGGGCGGGGCTTGTCGTGTGGGGCACACACGTGTGAGCACACACCTGTGCACACGCACGCAAGACGCGGCCGTGCGTGCACCGACGCGCACATGAACCCGCATGCAGGTGTGCACATGTGAGGAGACAGGTTATGATTCGTGTTGATAAGGAGGTAATAAACCACCAGAGGTGCTCTAAGACACCATTCGTTATTGATAAGGAGACGACAATTCATTAGAGGACACTATTTGTTTGTGAGTAGGCAACAAATCACTAGAGAGGCATCTGGGACACTATTTGTTGTTGATAAGGAGGTAATAAATCCCCAGAGGAGCTCTAAGACACCATTTGTTATTGATAAGGAGATAACAAATCACTAGGAGTGGGCTTCTAAGACCCCTGCATGTGAATATGTAGAACTAGAATTGTATAAAAAGGGCAAAAGGCTTGTACTGCGTGTGCGTGTGTTGGTGGAGTGGAGACTCCCCCGCGCACCCAGCGCTGCTTGCGTATTTCCCATCAATGAACGCAATAAAAGAAATTTGTTGTTGAATTTGGTGGTAGCAAATTTCATTTATAACACACACACACACGTGTGCAATTGTGTGCATGCACCAGCGTGCACACACACGTGTGGGAAAGCGAAGGTGTGGGAAAGAGAAGGTGTGGAAAAGCAGGATGTGCAGTTCCAGCCACCTGGATGATAAAGGAAGATCAGTACTATCATGAGCATCTGGACGGTCAAAGAAGAAATAGTACTGACATAATTAGATCGTAGCGACTAATCAAATATAAATGGCCTTGGACAGGTTGTGCTGAAGTACGTTTCTCATAATTGTATAAAGAATGATAGCCCAGGCTTGTGAGAATGGTATCTCGGGCTATATAACTGCCCCCAAGCACATGTGATGTGCGAATGTTGTTGGGCCTGGTCTGTGAATGAGTGGGAATGTAACTGAAGCAGACATAACGTGAGTGTGGTGTGTTTTTAATAACAATTATTGATAAAACATCTTAGTCCAGCCCGGTATCTGTAAATCCTATAAATTGTCAATGGCTAATAAAGAAGACCTCAGCCTGGCTCAGCTCCCTGCTCTGCCCGGCTCTGCGCTCCTTCTTGAACAAGATCTCTGCCTGCATGTGCATTTTTGTCCGTGTCCCGGTGTGCGTCGTCTCTTATCACCACAGGCGTGCATGCAGACATAAGTGTGTGCATGCAAATGCAAGCCAGTGCACGTGGACACACGTCCACATGCATACACATTGGCACGTGTGCACACTCAACGAGCACGTTCCTGCACAAACACACATGTATGCGGTCACACACATACCTGCACCTATTTATGCAATATGCATGCAAAGACGTATGTGAACAGACACACGTGCGTCACATACGTGCACATGCATGCTCACACCTGCACACATACGTGCACACACATGAATGTAAACACACAAGATACATCTGCACCCACGCACCTGCACAAATATATGTGCACATACACACACATGTGCACTCACAGAGGTACACGCACTGCACATGCGTGCACAAATGTTCACACATATGCATTTATGTACAGGTACATACATATACACACTCACACGCCTGTACACAGGTATGCACACACGTGTGCACATGCAAACACATGTACACTCACAGCTGTACACACATACACAACTGCATGCACATGCACGTGTGCGTACAGATGCACACATACATGCACATATGCAAGCACATGTGCACACAGATGCATGCAGATGTGCGTACAGACATACATACAAATGTGCACACACGAACACATACAAAACTGGACAAGTCTATCCACACGCAGAGCTGCGCTCACACTTACGCATACACACATACACATCCATACATCCACACAGATGCACACATCTGCATGCAAATACACCTGTGCACACACATATGTCCCATCACACGTGCCCACAAATGTGCATATGCAAGCACAGACATGCATGCTGCACGCGCATGTGACCACATGAACATACGCACACACACACAAATGTGGGCATACACATGCATGCAAATGTGTGCACGCAAGTACAGAGACACACACAGGCATGCACACACATGTACATGCACAGATATGCACACAGAGCTGCATACCTGCACACAGATGCACGGACATTCACCTGCACACACAGATTCATGCACACATATGCACACATACACGTGCACGCACGCACAGGCGCACATGTACATACACATTTGCACACACATACACTCACACATTCAAAGAGGAATGCACGCAGGCACAGTGACACATATTCATGTGTACACCAGCACACACACGTGCAACATGCACAGCCGTACATCTGCACACACAAACACACCCTTGTGTGTGCACACACACCCACATACAGACCTGCCCTCAGATACACACACACACGCACATACTTGCACACAGATGGACACATGGGCACACACACATGCGCAGATTCTTGCATACACACATGTGGACAAGCATGCACACATGTACATTCTCGCGCGTGTATTTATGCCTACCTACATACACACATGCTTGCCGATATTAGCACACGCATATGTGTGCATATACACACTTGTATGCACAGATACACCGATATCCATATAGACACAGAGACATACAGATATGCAAGCACGTGTGCACATAGAGCTGGACACCTATGCAGCCCCCGCATACACATGTGCACATGTACGTGTGCACAAACGCACATATAGATCTTTAATGAGCTGCTGCAAACCCATTTCCCCTTGTTGTGAGGCTTTTATGGATTAAAAGCCAAACACACACATGTGCACAGCCATGCACATACACAAACTTCCTGATTTTATTTTGGCTGGGTTCTTTTTCATATTTCATTGTGGACTTGCAGCTGCAAAACCAAACCAAAACAGCCCCCGCCAAGCCCCCTTCTGCTGCAAGGCCGGCTGCTGGCTGCCTCTTACCTCTTATTCCCAGGGGTAATTCACAACCCCAAATCCAACCCCATCCTCCAGTCCACACCCTCCTTTCTAGCCTTGCCTCCACCTTCTCTCTGACCTTCTTCACTGCATCCCTCCATCCCTCCTTTCTCCATCCCCCATCCCTCCATCCCTCCATCCTCTATCCCCCATCCCTCCATCCTCCGTCCTTCATCCCTCCACCCTTCCCTCTCTCTGCCTGCATCTTACTCTTTATCCTCTGAACCCGATAAAGTCCATTTTCAGCCCAACTGCATCCACCGTCTCGTCGAACCACATGAAGAAGACCCCAAAATCAAAGCCATCGGGGCTTTATCAACACAGCTGCGCTGCCATTATTTCCATTGGGAACGTAATTCCAATAAAACCAGCGATCCCGGTGCCTCCAAAACCCACACACTCAAAAACTGAATTACAACAACAAAAAAAACAATTCCCACCAGGCAGCAACTGCAGCTGCTGGGAGTAAAGTGAAAAGCAGGATTATTCCTGCCAGGATTGTTTCTTTAATCCAATGCTTTGCATCCCCTTATTGAATCTTGAACCCTGAGGTTTGGGTTTTGTTTTGTTGGGTTTTTGGTTTTGGGGTTTTTTGTTTTGGTTTTTTTGCTTATCTTTGCCTTGATTTGCTTAATTTCGTTCTTGCCTTTAGGTAAATTGTGGTAATCCATTTTACGGGTGGGACTGGAGCCCTTGCTGATAGGGATGGCTGAATGAAAGTGCAGCTTTAGGAAAAAATAAATAAATTACAGTTAAAAATGTCTATACACAGGCAATTGCTTTGTCAACAAGGATTATATCGTCCCTGCTTTTACATCCAGTGCAATTAAAAGTGGTGATTACACTTAAGGATTTAGGAAGCTCCTCAGTATCTCCCAGATTGGGAACAAGCCAAACATTTCTGGGTCTCAGTAAGTATGGTGCATGCTCCTTTGCAACCATGACAGAAATGCTAATCACTTTTTAGGCTGATTTTTTGCCTTAAAACCAATATTATAAAGGCATGTTGCTCTCACTCCACTGCATTTTCCATTTGCAGAAGATTAATCCGCTGTTTTATCCAGGTCATGCATCAAAAGTGGGAGATTCATCCCAAAACTGCTGGTGTCAAACCCCAGCCCTGTGTTTCCAAACACGCTGCGTTCTGCACAGGATGATGGCAAACAGCTTTTTGCATCCAATGGACTGCGGCATTAAAAAAAAATATACAAATAAATGGGAACAGCAATGAGGAAAAGGGGAAAAGCATCACCCTACGATGGTGACCCAAGGTCTGCGAGGAAGAGGTGCCATCAAAAGACCATGATTGGATCGATCTTGTCAGCTGGTGAACCTTACAGATGTGCTTATTTTTAAATCTTCTCTGTAATTTCACTTATCTTGGAGCTTCCATGGTGATTTGTGAGGCTGTAAACCCATCTTGGTGTAAGATCTGATGCTCACAAAGGGCTCACATGTGCTTGCGTGCCTCCTGCAGAAAATATTTTCAATTTTGAATTGCATCTGCATTGCTGTTTTGGGGTTTGCTGCACTAAAAGCTATTAATGTAATTAATTGCCATTAGTATAACACGGAAGTAATATATTAGTGTGTTCCTGGTGGGCGTAAGCCCATGAAAACCCTTGGCAACAGCTCCCATTTTGGAGCTACAGGGTGTCCCAGCTCTGCACCCAGCAGTGCCTTCACACCGGGGGTTGCACAAAACCTCACGCTCCTATTGGGGACCAGGGATTTGCAAGTGCACAAAGTGATTTTGAACCTTTTTCTGAGCTTCCCTCACCTGCAACGAGCCTGGGCTCATCTCACAAGAAAACGCTTGGTCATGCATTACCCATCTTTCTTTTTTTTTTTGTAAGAAAAGACATGGACAAAACTGCTCTGGGAGATTTTGCAGCATCAGGAGACTCTTCGCTGCTCTGCAGATACCAGGCGGACCTGGACAGAGTTAGAAGCCGCAGAATGAAAAAAAAAAAATGCTTAGCATCTCCTGCAGTGAAATATATAGTTCTATATAAATCCTGAAGCATGGCCGCTCATTCACTTTCAGGAATCGGCTATGGAAATAATTTAATTGCTTACGTCAGGTAAAATCCATTAGTTCTAATCAGCCAAATGGATTTGCTGGCTGCAAACCTCCCTCAGAGAGGATGTGAGTTAAATAAATAAAAATGCCTCTGTGTTTAAATTACGCTGTGGCAGAAAGCAGGAATAGCTTTCTCCTTCTCCAGCCTCTTCTGGGAAAAGGCCGTGGCCGAGCGTGGCAGCAAATGGTGGGACATTGGTCTTGGGGATGGCCAAGGACACGGGTGCCGGTCAGCATTGGACTGTGCCAGTTTTGGGGCACAATCCTGCCCAAAAGTTTGCATGATGCTAAGGACACCATGGTGGGGTGCAAACCAGAGCAAGCCTGATACTTTGCAGCACCCAAAAATCAACATCGACTTTGGTTAGACACCCCAACAGCGGTGCCTGGTCCCATCCATGATGGGATCCACTGGCATGGAGGCAGGGAATTGCTCCAAGCATCCTCCAGGCAAAGATAACAGGGATATTTTGGGAGCTGATTAACAGAGGACCTGGTGAAGCTGCTTCTCCTGGGGTCCTCATGTGAAGCTGGGATGCCTTTCAGTCAAAGTTAACCTACTGGGAACCATCCTGGGGTAGGTCAGATAGTCCCTGCTTTTCATGACTGCACAAAGAGCACTCTTACTCGATAGATGATCTTGAGGTTGGAGCTGATGATGTTAAAAGTCTTTTCCAACCAAAATAATTCTATGATTCTATGATGTGAACAGATACTGCTACCGTAAGAGCTCACTCAGATCTACGTTCTTCTCTGCTGGACCTGATGATGGAGAAGGATCAGCTTGTTTTCTCAGGTCACCAGCTGACATTTCATCACGTGCTGTCTGTCCTATGCCCTGTACATGCGTATCCAACAATTTTTGTAGGAAATAATGGTATGGCATTGTAGGAACAGTGTGACAAAGCTCAGTGCAATACATTATAGGAGGAGAAGGTGGTCATATTTTTAAAAATCCCTATATGGTGGTAACCATCTCAAAGGGAGGCACCTGGCTCCTGACTGATCACCAGCCTCAGAGGAAGGGGATGGTGGCTCATCCCGTTGCTCACAGAAGATCACCAACAGGAGCTGTAATGAAGTGAAAATGAAGAAAAGAAATTATAACAAGATGGGCCTGCTATAAGCCCCCTATCTCATCAGGAGCCTTTCTCCTTTGTTATAGAGGAATCCTGAACTACATTCTCCTTGGCTTTTTCCTACCCAGGTATTTATAGTAATTTATCTGAGCTCCTATGGCTTGTGTTGAGCCTGGGAACATTAAGTTCCTTTAATCTCTCAGTGGATTGTCTCCTGTAATCCTTTTATCAGCGGCCCTTGCAACTCAGTTGATCAATGTCCATCTCTGAGTACAAAGAGGAACCATAAAGCCCTGTGTCACCAAGATGTAGGCTTTGCAAGTCACCAGACTTCGCAAGTCGGCGTGGTGGGACATGCTCATGAGACTTCACAAGTGGAGCAGGTTGCACATAGAGACCTGGCCACATTCCAGGATCGGGGCTGAGAAAGCCTAACACGGAGGACCTGAAGGGACACACGCAAGGGACAATGCAGTGGCTTGTAGGAGACATCAGGAGATGCTGTGTAGATGTCCTGTTTTGCCTTGCCAGAAGAAGCTGGTCATGGCTCCTTGTTGAGCCCCTCGTTGAAGGTCCACTACATGTAGACCCTATGGGATTTGGTGCCCCAGCAGAGGAGCTAGAAGCTTTCTCCAGGTGACTGCCCTTCTCTTCTAATCGTAGGTAAACCTTCTTATTTTCTCTAAAGCCTCTCAGCCATTCATATGTACACCTAGAGTTTCCCACCAGCACAATTTCTGCTCCAGCGGCAAAATTATCAGGAGGAAACTGAATGTGTCTTTTTTGAAGTTGTCCAGTGGTTTGTCTGAGTCCCATTCTGTCCCGGCCCATAGTGGCACCACCACGTGTGGTCACCCTTACAGGGGATCTTCCCATCCCCCAAACCTATGTGATACCATTGCACCAAGCTTGCTCTTTGTCCGTCCCCAGCTCTGAGTAAGAGCGTGAGTGTGAGAGAATCCCACTTCCACCTGCTGCTATTTTTTAAATGCAAATTATTTCACGATAAAGTCTGTAGATTTTACTGCCTCTTCTACTTGTTACAAAATCACTCATTCTGAAATCTGCCTGTGTTACATCAGTGATTTCCATTGCAGAATTTAATGTCCTTTTGCGCACTTGAATTAACACTCAAACTCTTCTTTTCATGGACTTGAATTATTCTCTTTATGCAGCACTCCATTATGGATTTTCTTTGGCTCCCATCCCATTCGGCCTTGAAGCACACTCTGAACATATATGAATCATAAACAAAGTTGACAAGGAAAACAAGAACACCCCAGGCAGCTCCTCATCTGAAGCAGTTGTGTGTGATTATGAAAAGATTTAAGATGTAAGAGGTCACCAAAAATCCCCTGTAAGTTGCTGCCCGCAGTGTTGCATGTTCCCTTGTCCCTGGTGATACATCTTGGGGACAGGACCAATACAGAGAAGCATCATTGCTGCAGAGATGATGCACTCCCAAGCTCACCTCTAACCCACGTCCCCGAGAACCTCATCTCCGTCTGTCCAACCCCTCCAGGGATGGTGACTCCACCACTGCCCTGGGCAGCCTGTTCCAATGCCCCACAGCCCTTTCCATGAAGAAATTGTTCCCAAGATCCAACCTCAACCTCCCATGGCGCAACTTGAGGACGTTTCCTCTGCTCCTGACGCTTGTTCCTGGGGAGCAGAGCCCGACCCCCCTGGCTCCAAGCTCCTTTCAGGCAGTTCAGAGATCAGAAGGTCTCCCCTCAGCTCCTGTTCTCCAGCTGAACCCCCCAGCTCCCTCAGCCACTCCCATCACACTTGTGCTCCAGCCCTTTCCCCAGTTCCGTTCCCTTCTCTCAACTCGCTCCAGCACCTCAAGGCCTTTCTTGGTGTGAGGGGCCCACAACTGAACACAGTGGACTCACGAGGTCCTCAAGGACATATGTTGACCATGGCTGCTTTCTTCTTAATTTTCAAAGCATTAGAGGAGGTTGAGAGGGATATAGGGACCTTGAATGCTTTCCAGGGGTGAAAGATCAACTGGGGGATGGAGGACATCTGTGGAGCCTGAATGGTTCCAGGATACCTTACCATACTCATTTTTACCCCTTGATTCAACCATCAACCATCAATTGGTAACCAAGACCACTATGTGTGTAAGGCTGACCTGGGTATCAGGACATGAGCTGTGGAAATCAGGGTTCAATGTTTGAGCATGTCTGCTACTTATCGGCTGGTTGAATTCCACAGAAACATGACCCTCCTCTCCCCTAAAACAAGCTGCTGATTTCATTTTATCTACACACAACAAGGAGATGCATCTCTCTTGATTCTTCATGACTGTCTGGAAATCTCTGATCTCTCTCTGATTTCAGCAGGAGATTTCAAAGCCCTCTGTAAGGTGTTTTTCTCTCCTGATTTAAGCAAGTGAAAAGACAAAAAGCAGATGAAATATCCATGGAAGAGCAGGAGATAAATATTTATTACCTAGCTGAGCCTTGCTTCACTCCTTGGTTAGCTCTTCCAAGGGGCTGACTTATTCATAATAAACCCAGAACGTGGGGCTTTCCTTGTCATAAAAAGCCACAAGCAAACAGCTGAGACTCCTTGCAATACAACTGCTTGGGGAACCAGCAATACAACTGCTCTACGGCTTAGTCTGAAATTCCTGGGAGCAGAAAATGCTTCACACATGTCTGGGTGTCCCCAAGGCTCAGGTGTGATCTTTTGCACTAACAAAACCCAAAAGAGCTCCTTGGCACAGCTGAGCTCCAGCAAGGACAAGACTGCAGGATGGAAAACACCTTGAAACATCATCTCTGGACCAGGGATGTCCCTGCAAGGACTTTCCCCTCCTTGGTCCCACCATGCACGTCCCTGGCTGTGTTGGAGTTTGCACAGCCCGGGAAGACCAGGAGCCTTGGACCTGCAGATCCCCCCACAGCATTTCGGAAATTGCTGGTAGTTTCTCACCAGGAAACATCTCGTCTCCAGGCAACAGAGCCGAAAGCGTTAAAAGCCTCCTTTGCTTTCTCAAAGCATACAGGGTCCCGACATTCGCAGCAAAAGACAAAGGACAGGGAGAGATTCAAGTGAGATCTAAGCCAGTTTCAGCTCAATTAAAGCAACCGGTGTCTTTAGGAAAGAGCCCTTGGGGTTTCACCAGAGCTGTGTTGTTTCTAGTGACTCTGGAAAATGGAAATATATAAATTCCTCACAGCCCAGTGTCTTCTTAAGGCCTGACAAAGAAGACGGATTATTTTTCAGCCTAACACCTCTGATTTGCTTTTGCCTTTTTTTTTTTTTTTTAGTTTCGTTCTGTAATTCTTGGCTGCGGTGACCTTGGGGATTTGAAATACCCCTTAGACAAGCAAGTGACGCCTTTGTATGTGCGCCAGTGCTTGAGCAGTGGATCGGCTTATTGTTTAATTCAGTCTGTTCACGGTATTATTCTGTATCCTGGTTACAACAAGACCCCTGGTTTTCTCAGGCCTCTCACGAGATGATTTCTTTGTTTACCTGAGCAGCTTGTCAGTTCCCTGAGGACTTTTCTTTTTTTTTTTCCAAATTTCTGATTTTTTTTCCCATCCAGTAATTTGCAGCTCTTTGCATGTGATGAGGCAGAGGTTCAGACCGTTTTCCTACTTGGAGGTAGAAATGCAAAAGGGAGGTAGTATTTCCTTTCTCATATACACACATGAACATGTGTGAGGATGCATATAGACACTTTTCTGCCCCATCCATCCATCCATCCATCCATCCATCCATCCATCTCCTGGCAGAGGTGTGAGGTTGCTCCTTTAGCCCCCTGCTCCACAGTGAAACACTCTTGTGTTTTCTACCCACCTCCTTGACTGAGACTGGGACCCATCCACACCATATCGCTTGAAAATACAAGTGACCTCCCTGTGCTTGTCCCTTCCTGCTGTGCACAGTGTGTTTGTAGAGGAAAGGGGAGAAAATAAACCCTGTGTGGCGATCCCTGGCTCACACACAAAAATTCCTCATCCTTTCTGCAAACATCAAAATATTGCAAAGTTCGAGAGAGGCAGGCACTTGAAGGCAGGATTGGGGGGTTGGACTAGATGAGCTTTGAAGGTCCTTTTCAACCCAAACTATTCTGTGATGCTATGATTCTATGATTCTATGATTCGATGATTCTATCATTCTATCATTCTACCATTCTATCATTCTATCATTCTATCATTCTATCATTCCACCATTCTGTGGCTGGGTCCTGAAAGGAGTTTAACTCCCAGATTTGGGTGGTAGAAGCATGAAATCCTCACAATCTAACCGTGTGCTGAGTCACATTGGCATAAAGCTGGTGACACCTCCTGGCAGCGTCCTTCTCCTCCCCATACGGAAAGGTGGCTGCAGGCGGCCACCACCGCCACTGTACATTGCACAATCCCCTATACTGTAAGGTAAATATTGACCAATGACTTTGTACTTTGCATTCGCCACTTGCAGAGCTTCCTTCTCCCTTTGAGACGCACACGCAGAGCCCAAGATGGTCGAGTTTGCTCCGCTCTCCATACCGCTGCAGAGACGGCTTCAGACGGCATCGGTGGCTCAATGGGTCTTCAGCTTCCTATGTCTAGGTAAGAGACATCTCCTTTTCCTTCTCTTGAGAAGCCAGAGCAGCTTTTGCCCCGATCTCTCCTCTCCCCGAGCCCAAGGAAGGCCTGGGACTGAAGGTCTGGGACCAAAAGAAAGTGGCATTAAAGTCCTCTTCTGGGAGCCTGCAGTGAATCCCAGGCCACGTTAGGATAAGTGATCAGCAGCAGACGTTGCACTGGCATGTTTCTGTTTGTCTCGCTGTATGAAGAGCAGTGTGGGAGGCTCTGACTCACTAAAGCAGTTCTATTTTTTTTCCACTTTTAAATTTTATTTTACTTTTTCGTTTTGCTTTGCTTTCTTCTCACCAGCCGATCTGAGCATGGTGGCACTAGGGAAGTGCATGTGTGTGTGTGTTTGTGCTTGGGTACTTCTGCTAAACCTATTTTCAAGCCTCTTCTGCTCTTTAGATTTAGTGTTTTCCTGGTCTAAGGTGCTGCCCTGCTCAGCATTTGTCATGAGAAGTGGCATTCCCATGCCTGAGGGGTGGTAGGATGGGACGAGCATAGAGGATTCTGCTTTGCAACCCTGGGAACATGCACTTCACTTTACACAGACGTCCCTGCACGCCCCCCAAAAAGGCATTTTTTTCCAGGAAAACCCAAGCGGGTTGGGGAAGAGACACATTAGTAAACTGGGACCCAGACAAACTGACCACTGTGCAGAGGGCTTTGGGTGATTGTGGAAATGAAAGACATGTGGTTTTGGATAGGATGCACTGGGAAATCAGGACATTTGAGACCCAGAGGCAGGTTATCTGAGAGAGCAAACTGTCTGGGGTGATTTACAGCCCACCAGGAGCCAAGCTGGATGGTTACATCCCAGAGTCTGCCATTGTCATGCGAATTCTTAATCTCAGATGGGATCCCTGTAAAGCTTCTGCTTTATTGTAGCAGGACAGCTGCTGGCTAGGCCCAGTACACAAAGGCAGCAGATCTTTGTGTGTGTATGTGTCTTGACACATAAGCATCTCCAAAAACATCCCTACGAAGAAATGATAGGCTGTGCTTCAGAGCTTTGTTAAGTTTCTGAGATGTCTCCATCCAAACTCTGCTACAGACCTGGGGCTGAGTGGCCACCTCTGCACCAGTACCTGGTGGGCTGGAACATTTTCCTAATGTTTGGCCTATGGGTTTGGCTCATGCTAAGTAAACACTCCTCCAAACTATACACTGGCACAGTTTGGGCAATGGCAGAGGCCAGGGACCATTGTGGTAGGTAGGATGGGTGAGGCTGCACTTTGTTGGGAGAGGAGAGGAGAGGAGAGGAGAGGAGAGGAGAGGAGAGGAGAGGAGAGGAGAGGAGAGGAGAGAAGAGGAGAGGAGAGGAGAGGAGAGGAGAGGAGAGGAGAGGAGAGGAGAGGAGAGGGGAGGAGAGAGGAGAGCAGAGGAGAGGAGAGGAGAGGAGAGAGGAGAGGGGGGGAGAGGAGAGAAGAGGAGAGGAGAGGAGAGGAGAAGAGAAGAGAAGAGAAGAGAAGAGAAGAGAAGAGAAGAGAAGAGAAGAGAAGAGAAGAGAAGAGAAGAGATTAGCAACATGGATGTGACTGGGCAATGCCATTCACCCACTGGGTCAGCAAACAGGCCTTGATGGGTTGCTTCAGTGAGGTGTAACCACTGTGGCCCCTGGGGTTGCTCTGGGGTAGGTTGGAGGACATCCTTCTCTAGATGGAGAGAATCCTGGTGTGGCAGTGGTGGCACCACCAGCTGAGCTGCCACAAAGCATAGTTATGGCATGGCAGAGTGCGGGGCACTTGTTGACATCCCGTACTTCTGTTATGAACTGTGGTTTCTTCTAGTGCAGAAGAGACCCCAGCTGTGATCAGCCTGGAGACCACCTTGCAGGAGAAGATGTAGGTGAGATCTGGCAAAAGCCATACAGCCTTGGACCCACACAGCCAGAGTGGGACATTTTGGGGATGTTCTGTAACTCCTTCCATGCTCCTGTGCCCAGTTTTCCTTCCATGGTTCCTGGATGGGATGAGGGGTAGTAGAGATGTGGCTGTGATGATAACAAAGGGTGAAACAGCACATCCCCATTGCCAGCATGGATGCAGAAGGGGCTTGCAGAGCTTTAATGGTGTTTTCCAGCAAAACAACTTACACTGTAGGTTTTTCCATTCTTAGTATTGGGTTCAGGCTGGCACTTGACTTTTCGATGATGGAAATGACTTCTGGAGCCAGCAGAGAGACAGAAAATGGGCAGGAGGGAGGAATCCTCCAGAGTCGGATGGAGCTATTCCAAATGCAGGCTCTGCCTCCTCCAGGGAATACAATTTGCTCTGAATGAGGATGAGACCCAAACCCACACCTCCTCTATAACTGGCCTTCCAGAGATTAGTCTTACCCTTGAGCAGTTTTACTTTGATTTTGTGTGTGTGTGTGTGTGTGTGTGTGTGTGTTACAATCTGAAACTGAAAGCAGTTAAGAAATGCTATAAGAAAGGCATTAGAAAGGTGATAACCAAACCTTGTGGAGTTATTCCAGCTGGTTTGATTCATTTCACAAAGTTTCTTTAAGCCTACAGCTTTCCACCCAAAAGCTCCTGGTTTAACAACTGTGAAAGCTTGATGCTAAGGGGCACCCTCAATTTCATCCCACAAGCTGCCAAACACCCCATGCCACACTCAGTTATAACCCTCAGGAGGAGAGATCAGACCTTCCACGGCCAGGATTTGCCTGCAAGCTGCTTCTTTTTTTTTTTCCTCTGAGACAGCCTCGTTGCTTCTGCTGCCAGAAAAGGGCTCCCAAAAACACACGCTCAGCCGCTGCCAGACGTTTGCAGACCAGTGGCAGGCAGCTGTTGCTATGGTTGTGCAAATGCATCCCCCGAGAAGCCAAGCGCCAGGCGAGGGGCTCATTCATTCTCCACGGGGCGCTGGATGAATGCGGCAGCTCGACCCTGGTGCTGGCAGGAGTTCTGCTGCAGCGTCTCTCACAACAGGCAGGCATTGTCCACGCTGTTGGTTTTCCTGAGGATGCTCCCTCGGCAAGGGCATCGAGACAAAAAGTGCCATTTGCTTGAGATGCTGACAGCTGCTGGAAGGAGAGTGCACAGCGCAGGGACCATAGAATCGTAGAATCATAGAATCATAGAATCATAGAGTCATAGAATAGTTTGGGTTGGAAGGCACCCTTCAAGCTCATCCAGTGCCACCCCTGCCATGACAGGGACATCTTCACCAGCTCAGGTTGCTCAGAGCCCCGTCCAGCCTGGCCTGGGATGTCTCCAGGGATGGTTCATCCACCACCTCTCTGGCCAACCTGGGCCAAGCTACTAAAGGTAATTCCGCCCTCCTTTTCCTTAAAGAATAGTGTAAATGCAGCGAGGCGGAGCCATCCTACAATCACATCTCATTGCCATTTTTGTGTCTGAATGCGCCTGCAGTCTGCATCCTCACCATTGAGAGATTGTCCAAGCTGGGGATTAGAACTAGATGGTCTTCAAGGTTCCTTCCAACCCACACCTTTCTGTGATTCTAAGCTGGAGAGCTTGTCTGGCTTTGCGGAGCCCTAGCAGCCAGTGGGGTTCAAAAACGGGTTTTTAATGAAGTGGATACTTTCATGTTTACCCCATCCCCATCATGATACAGACCGCCATCTCTTCCAGTGGTGTTTCTAAGACCTCACAGTACTTCACAGATTGCTTTGTGGGCACAATGGTATGCAGGTAGGCAGGAGTCTGGCCCCAGAATGGAAATATCTGCTGGCCAATTCCCTGGCCAAGAGCCCAATGCCATATTCGTGATATCCTTTAAAGTGTTTGCTTGGCAGGTAGCCCAGGGAACAACAGTTGTTTGTAGAAAAGCAGGTTCTGGGGGAAATATGGACCTCATCTGGCCAGCTCTGAGGTGATCTCTATTCCAGGGAGGGACAGGCAAGAAGCCCTTGTCGTTCCTCATTTTCCTCTTGGGATTCCCCTCAAGGGAAGAAAGCAATAATTATGGGGAACATAATTTAGCTGTACATTTTTCTGGAGTTTTCCTGTCTTTTTGGTCCCATCCACAGAAATTTTGAGACTGAGGATCCACACAAGAACACAGATATGCTTCTTTCCCACAGGAACCAGGACACTGTCAGATTTTACAAGCACAAAAAGAGAAAAAGCATTAAGTTTGAGTGAAGGTCACTATATGCAGATTCTGTCTGGCAAAATAAAAGCTGAATTGGAAATGAATCAAAGGAGAAATTAATAATTATATTATTGCAAGATAAAGCCTCACTTGGACGATAAGTATATGGATTTGGACCAGAACAACCCCTTCCTTTTGCAGAATGTACTTCGAGCTTTGCACAGTATGATAAAAAGAGAACTAAGGGTTGCACAGTTTTGCAGAAGACCTGATGAGCTGGCTCCCAGGTGCAATAAAATTGCAACCTCTGCGTTGTTCCTCAAGTGGTGTTTATGTGTCATGTGGACCCTGGAGCTTCGTTTCGTGCTGAATCCTATTTTCCTCAAGAGTTATAAAGACCGAGTCTGTGGCATTTGAAAGGAGTAGCACCAGGTGCGAGCAGCGGTTTGTTCTGACCTGGAGGATGTGTTGCAGGTTTGACCTGTTGCTCTGCAGAAAGCTGCAGCATTTCCCCATTCATGGTCTGTTTGAAGGTAGGAAGGCTCTACAGAGGGATCTGGACCAGCTGGATTGATGGGTAGAGGCCTTGCCCAGGTGGCCAAGAGGCCACAGCATCCTGGCTGGTACCAGCACTGGTGTGGCCAGCAGGCCCAGGGCATTGACCAAATTTGTGCTGGGCTCTGGGGAGGAAAAACTGTGAATCCTGGGGGAAGTTTTGGGCCCATCAGGCCAAGAAAGGCCTTGAGGTGCTGGAGCGAGTTCGGAGAAGGGGATCATGTGTTCCTCTCCAGTGTGGGTTCAGGAAAGACCCAGAATTTGCAGGAGTAGAAATAGATCTTGACTACAAACCAGACTTACTTACATATCCTTAAGTAAAAGAAAATAGAAGGTGCAAAGAGGTCTTAACTGAGAGCATTGTATACCTCTTCTCTGATAGCCAATTAGCTGAGATGAGCTGGAGAAAACAGGTGCCAAGTGACTCCCAAATATGAAAATCCAGGTCTCAGAGGATGAGGCCGTGGATGTATCTGTGTCATAGATGAGGCTGAACAGTGCATCTCCATCCTCATGTCCTTAAACCCTGGGTTCTGGATCTGT
Organism: Pampusana beccarii; assembly: GCA_013399365.1. NCBI lineage: Eukaryota > Metazoa > Chordata > Aves > Columbiformes > Columbidae > Pampusana > Pampusana beccarii. Next base: position 97,159 of record VWYH01010176.1, on the reverse strand, counting down.
GAAAAAGACTCAGAGAAGAACAAAATATATAGCCCATCACGTCATAAGCTGCAGAAGGCAAAGGGCTTGGATGAATTGTTGCAGGGTTTTTTTAGCTCTGTCTCCCCCTTCCCAGACAACACCAAGGCTTCCAGAGGGACAGATGGAGAGGACACAACTCTTCCCAGATACTTTATAGGGCATCTGCTTCACCAGGTGACAGCTTGGTGGCCATTGGTGCTTCTCAGTCTGTAGACAGTGTTGGGCTTGGATGGGATTTGATGTACCAAGTGACGCTTCTTCGCACACAGACTTTTCTTTTCTTGTTCCCGTGCCAAAACACAGAGCATGAAGGAGATGGGAGGTGGAGGGAAAAGCTGAGCACTGTCTGGAAGCAGGTCAGAAAAGTCTTTAATGACTTGGGAATGTCCCAAGTCATTAGCATCTTATGGAATGAAATAGGGCATTCTTATAAAATCTGTAATGACATTGAGTTGAAAGGGCTGAAAATCCTCTAGAGGCCAAGATTATTGTTGAGAGTGGACCCAAGAAGTGGAGGAAAAGGTCCAAAATCAATTAAAAAAAACTCAATAAAGAGTAAAATCTTAGATATGGGAAGATAAAAAATTAAAAATCCAAGACACAAGCAAAATGGGGAATCGATAGCTGAGGACAAAGCTATCAGGGACTGTGCATACAGGGTATAGTGCACCACTTTGCTGATGTTGCAAAATGCCAGGTTATCATCAGGGGGTATTAACAGGAGTTTTAGGGTAAAATACCGGCATTATGGTTGCAGAGGTCAGACTGACTCCAGAGAAAAGCTGGACAGCGAAGGGATAGAGATCAATGAGGACCCTCTGGATGCATTGAGGTCCATGAGTCTTGTGAGAAGAGGGGGGCATGGTGGCCTTTGTAGAAATAGGTGGTTGCTGCAAGGATGGTGCTTGTTTGCTCTCCAGATTCCTGGGGCAGATAGGAAAGAAACCACCTCTTTACATCAAAGATATCTTCACAGTGATTAAATAATTCATCAGCAAACCTGGAGAAGCCTTGGGGTCTATCACAGGTCCAAACAGACCGGGTCCCTTCAGTTGAATTGTTCTTATTCCAACACACACCTGACCTGACTTCCAATTCACTTCTTGGCTTTTCTCTCAGCACAGTGCTGCACTGCTGCCTTCATCGCCCTCTTCTTCACCCGATTCTGGCTGCTCAGTGCCCTCTACGCTGCATGGTGGTTCCTAGACAGGGAACAACCCAGAAGGGGCGGTAGGAGGATCCATGCCATCCGGAACAGCGTCGTCTGGAGGTACATGAGGGACTATTTCCCCATCACGGTAAGTGCCACCGATCCCATCGGCTTTTAGGACACTCAGGGAACAACTTTGCACTTGCTGTTTGGAGGCAGATCTGGGGCCAGCGGTCATGGCATTGGGTGCTTGGAGGTCAGTGTTGAAGGATTGAGGCAAGATGGTCTTCCCAGATCTCAGTTTACTGCAAAACCCGGAAAAAATATAAACCCACCATTTTCACAACCACATCCTTTAACCACCTGAATTTATGCACCCATTTAATATTGGTGCATTCCAGCAGTTCAGAAAAATCTCCCCTTGCCTGTTTTCCCATGTGACATTTCTGCTCTTCAGGTTGTTCAGCATTTGCCCAGTAGACACAGAGCCAAGTTTTGACCAAAATCTAAGTGGTCCTGGTGCCCTGTTGGGTCAGCATTCCCTTCTGCTCAGGAAGAGGGTGGATGGGTGTGTACAGGGCAGTTTCATAGAGTTGCTGATCCACTGAGAAGGACTTCGGTGACATTTCCCAATCTACTTTAATCACAGAATCATAGAATCATTTTGGTTGGAAAAGACCCTCGAGATTGTTGAGTCCAGNCTCTGCTCCTGGCGCTTGTTCCTGGGGAGCAGAGCCCGACCCTCCTGGCTCCAAGCTCCTTTCAGGCAGTTCAGAGATCAGAAGGTCTCCCCTCAGCTCCTGTTCTCCAGCTGAACCCCCCAGCTCCCTCAGCTGCTCGTCTGTAATCCCTCATAAGACTTGTGCTCCAAATACAGCAGGTCTTTGACCTGACTCTTTATCTGGTATCCCCTTGGCACAGCATGAATGCACAGACCAGCACAAAATCCTGCTTCAGGGCCATCATGAGTTAATACAAATCTGAGCAATGCAGCAGAAAAGTTCATGGTCCATGCAAACGAGTGAGTTTCTAGGGTAGACCAAGCTATGGGAACTGCATCTCCAAGTTGCCTCTCTACAAGACTATCCATCGGAGGAGGTTCACCTTGCGTGCATTCTACCACCATTGAGTTTCTTTGCTCAAAGGCATGGTGGAAAGTGATGCTGAGAACCTGCCATGAGTTATTTTATAGCTACTCTCAAAGCTTAACTTGTGATTTAAGGGCTTCTGGATGAACTTCAAAGCAAGGCCCCCAAAAGGTATATAATAGCCTTCTGGGGAGGAATAGGAACACACTCAAGGAGAGGTTGTGTTGAGTTTTACCATAAAGGACAGGTAATATTTTATGATGTTTAATAGGAAACATTGAGTGGGTTCCCAATAAATTATTCTCAAGGTTGCCTTAGAAAGCGCTAGAAGTGCTATGAGCTATTCATGTGGCTGTGATGATTATATGCAATATATATTCTGTAAATTATTTTTGGCCATAAGCCACTGTTTGAGCGGTGTCGGACCATTTCTGCTAAAACTTAGCTGCTCGCTCAGCCCAGTGACACTTCTTCTCCTGTCCCTTTGTAAGGTGACGCAGCTCCCCGCTCCGAACACCACACTGCATTGTCTGTCTGTCCTTCCCTCCCTGGGTGCCACTGCCAGGCAGGGAGGACCTGGCAGGAGGACCAGTAAGACCAGTAGAGGGAGCACATATACGGGTTTGGCTGCAGCTCACTGGGCGAAGGCAGGGAGGGTTGGATGGAGCCTTTCTCCCCACTGGTCTGTGAGAAGTCAGAGGGGGCACTGCAAAAGGACAGAGGGAAACAAAAACATAATTAAAAGGGTATTATAATGAAGCAATCACATAATATTATTTCCTTAAAATATTTTCTCGGTTTTCAACATTTGTTTGCTCAAGGACCTTATGAGCCAGAATACAGAATTGATCCAGTCTTGCTGAATGATTCTGCTACCTTTTGTCAGTCCAAGAGTGTGGAAAAACACTTGGCATCCCCAGCATCCCACAGCAAGGAGTGAACCACACAGTGTGAAGATTACCCTGCTCATTTCACTGGAAACTCCCTGGTTAGCCCAAGCAAATCCTGTCCCACCTAGCCGTGCCACTCCACGTTTTATACTCTGTTATGTCCCACATCTGCCAGCTTTTTTCCCCATCTAAAAATCCGAATGTGTTTACTTCCTTGAACTGAAGGTATTTAATTTTATACTGCAGAGCATGGGCTGATTTGCTCCTAGCAGAGTGGAAGTTAAACATTGTAAATATTGCTTTAACTGTCCTTTAAACTGCACCCTTGATAAACTAGGCTGAGGTTTTGGTCTGAGTATGCACGGCTGGATGGTCCCATGGACCTCTCACTTGCACAAAGCCCCAGCCAGAACAGGGGCACAAGAAGTGGGATTTGGGGAGAGAGACAAGGTGGGCACCCAGCGCCCCAGGGCTGTATTTGTGTGTAGATTGAGTTCGTTCAACCCTGCAGGATTAGTAATTCTGGGAAGATTAAATGTAGCTCCTAATCCTCCCAGATCCCGTCAACAAACTTAGCATGGCCAAGCACCAGTGTTTGGAGGCAGGAAGAGCTGCCTGCTATTTTATTCTAGGAATCGGCTTTAAATGCGGCTTTAAAAGCATCCCTGGGCATGTTAGCTGTGGTAAAAGCAAAGAAAGGTTGAGATGAGTACCTGTTTTCCAGGCATCTGGGCAGCATGAATTTGCACTTTGCTGCAGAGAGCATCTGGTACACGGAAATATTTGGGCTCTGAGCTGTGACTGTATGGAGTGTGCAAGGAGCACCCTCTGCTGATATAAGCCTTGCACAAGCACCGTTTTTCTGCTCGGTTGATTCCCCTTGGAGATAACTGTATTTGAGTTAGGGGTTTGGGAGCTATAGGGTCAGGTAGAAGCTGAATGAATTTGAATGATTTAAAATAAGGGATAAGGAAAAAGCACTGAGAATCTGAGGGAATGTCCAGTGCATTGCACAGGAAAGTTATTTCTGCTTCGCCCCCCTGGATTTTAAACCTGTTCTAGTCCTTTTTTATACACTCTCCTGATAGGCCTGCAATACGTGCCTGAGCTCGGCTGGGTCTTAATAGTGGGGGAAAATATACCAAAAGGTGCAAAATTAATCTGTATTGTTGAACAGGTATGCAGTGGTGTCTGCTGTGAGTTGATGTCGCCTCCAGAGAGATTTTGGATACTTTGGACTGCTCTACCTATGCTATTGTAGAAAGACTAACTGAGGTGCTATTTTTACCAAAAAGGATACTGGTATTTCATTCTATTTTTAATTTTTTTTTTCAGTTCTTTAAAACTCAAATCTTGTGTAAGGAAATTAACTTTTAGGTTCAACCAGCTTTATTCCATTTGTTATCACGTAAAGGGCAGGACAGGTATTGACCATCTCAAATCAATGCACTGAGATTGCTACACTGGCTCTTCGGTGAAAGGGTGATTAGAGTGCTAATTGCTATGTGAGGAGATGATACTCAAAAACCTTTGTGAGAGAGCATAGATTCTACTTGGGAACCACATAACTAACAGCCTCGAGCACTATCTTAACCAGACCTGCAATATTTCCCAGAGGAAGAGGTGTGAAACATCTGCCACTGCCAGATCTCTGCCAAAACCTTGGTCTCCGTTTGTAGAATAATAAAATCGTTTTGATTGGAAAAGACCCTTAAGACTGACTCCAGACACAACCTACATCTAGCACTACCCCATGTCCCTGAGAACCTCATCTCCACATCTATTCAACCCCTCCAGGGATGGTGACTCCACCACTGCCCTGGGCAGCCTGCTCCAATACCTGACAACCGTTTCCAGGAAGAAATTGTTCCCAATATCCAATCTAAATCTTCCCTGGCGCAACTTGAGGCCATTCACACAGTCCCTTCCCAATCGTTTATCAGCGCATCTTTATTATGAAGGATATACCCAGCATTACAGTAAAAACACATTTGTCTGTTGCACGGCCAAGGGAATGCATATCTTTGCTGCTTCTTTTCCCCAGCCCCGTCCCCTCCTGCCACTGTAAGATTGCTGTCACCAACCTCACTCATACAGCCAAGGTGCTCTGGTAACCTCAGCTGAGGAGCACCACGGATCTTCAGAAGGTGAGGATGGGGATGAAATGGGGAGAGAATAAGCTTGACAAGATCCATCTCTAGTCCTCAAACAGAAGTCACTGTTTTACTTCCTGACTATATACTGGGGCTGGATGCTTGGCTTAGACAAGACATTTCATCTTTAGAGCACACAACCTGGGTTACGAGTTAAATCTGGTAGCAGGAAGCTGAAATTAAGGTCTCAGAGGGACAAATCTTGTCTTCAGGTTTTGGCATTATTCAGAACAACACCAGCAGACACCATCTCCCCAGCTGTCATTGTGCTTGAGGACTTGCTGGACGTATTTTTTTGTTGTTAGAATAACTAAAATGAGAATCAGTTGATCCCTTGGAGCTCTGATTTGGGACGGCTCCATCCCATAGCTCATCCATTCTCATAATTACATAAACCATGAAGGGGCTTATCTGAGTGTGTTGTGGTTCTGGGGATGTACAAGGTGTTGCAGAGAGGGAACAGCCCAAGTTCGCATGGATCTACCCTACCAGGGCTTTTCGTAGAAGAGTGGTATTATTTGTAACTGGGGATTTTGTGCCATGGCCCATGACATTAAATACAATTTCTGATTTCTAGCAGTCTTGACTGTTCACTTTGCTTCCTTCTCTTGGGTGTAGGAGAGAAGAGGGGTTGTTAGGGCAAAAGCAAGACATGGCTAAATGGCCCGAAGTCCTACAAGTCCACAAAAGCAGCAATACAAAAGAACAAGGGAAGATGCAGGTGTTTTGGAGCTGCCATGCTTATCCAGCTTTGAGTGAGGGTGATGAAGTCCTATCCTAACTCAATTTAAACCCACCTGGCTGGTCAGACTCCCTGACACTTGCTGAAAACTCATCTCTGACCTGGCATTGGGTCACCTGGAGAAAACACCGGTGCCCAAAGTCCTCTTTCTCTAGTGTCCCTCTCAGACTCTCACCATTGCTGGGACCTAAAACCTATCCACCTTCCCAGCTGCTGCCAACACTCAGATGTTTTCCCTTCCTTCGGTCTCCCATCCAGACACCCTGGTGTGGGTTACCCATTTCTCTTCGCCTTGGCGCAATTTCTCCTTCTTTGGATCTCACTGGGTTTCTGGATTTTTCTGCGGGGTTTCATCCCACAGAGAATCTGGTTGCACGTTTCCTCCTGGAAAAGATGCTCTTTGAGGGTGCCTGGGTGGACAGCAAGGCACCTGAGGATTTGCTTAGGACAAAGGTGAAAGGAGGTTTGTCCTACTTAAGAGAGGATTAATCATAGAATCATAGGACAGTTTGGGTTGGAATGCACCTTCAAAGGTCATCTAGTCCGGTCCAAACGAGCAATAAAATCCTTGTTCACCCTTGTTAATGTTATGCTCATCTATGTTAATTAACATAACATCCTTGAAAACAGATTTTGGGAACAGAGAAGGTTAGAAATACAGTAAAAATTGGATTTGGGAGACTTGAAATGAAGAAGGCAGAAGCTTTCTGACCAGCTTTCCTGACCACAACCTCCTCAGCTCTGCGAATGGCTGCGGGGGGAATGCCATGCAACTCTGCATCTCCCATCACATGTTAATCCATCCCTAAGGATGCGATGTCACGGCATGTCAGTGCCCTCCCTGACTTCATGTCCCCTGCCACAGAAAGCACCGTGCGGTGCCCATACTCATCTCAACTTGTCTTCATCTAATTACTCACTTAACAACATTTTAATCCCTTCAGCGACGGGCAAACAACGCTGGCTGGGGCCTGGTTATGGCTTTATCTACAGGGCGTGCTGGAGCACCCAGCTCTCCAACCCTTTTTTGCTCAGGGAGAGTTTAATTTTCTTCAAGATTTAGTACACCAGCATCACATGGGGAATCACCCATCCTCCCTCCTCCTGTGGTTTTGGGGCAGGACAGTCTAGTCCATAGGGGACCACCAGGAAACCCTGGCCACATCTCAAGGGGTGAGTTAAAGCAGCCTCATTAAACCAGTGCTGAACTCCTGGGCTGATATAGTGTCTCAGAAACCCTAATTCCAATTAGCCTAATTCCACTCCAAGATGAATTTAAAACAAAACAAACAAACAACAAAACAAACAAACAAAAAAACCCTGCCAAAACAAATACCAAGTGAAGGGCACTTTAATTCCAGCTAAGAGCATCTACTTGGAATGTTAATATGGTTTAACTAATCCAGTTTAAAATCAATTTGGATTAATTTGCTTGAGATCCTTGCCAGTGAGTTGGCTTGTGTCAGAGCTCCTGAAAGTCTGTATATGAATTTCCTTAACACATCTGACAATGTGTGGTGGAGCAGGTCTCACCACATCTCTATGGGAGCTTGGAGAACTGGGACAGGTGTTTTAGGCCCACATACATAAAACAAAGGGAGGTTAGCGCTACAGAATAATCACTGTGAGCACTGAATAGCTGTAGCTATCAAGATATTTCTCCATGAAGGAGAAGTCTTAAGTACACCTCATCCTTCAAAACACAAATATAAGTTAATTTGTTGGGAAGGCCAAGAACTTTGAAGGTCCTTTCCAAACCAAACTATTCTATGATTCTATGATCACCCCAGATCTGGGATCTAGAAAGCCTCATAACACTCTTGACGAGGATTCATTACCACTGTCAGTGGTCAAGACCCCAACCAGCATCCTAAGGAGAAGCTCAGGGAAGACAGTAAACCCATAGCTTGATTTGGAGAGCAGAACCCTGAGCTGATAACAGCTCTTTCTCTTTGGCCCACAGGTCACACACATTACTTCAGCACCCCTCAGGCCTCTGAGATGAGGAACTGGTGTTTTCTTACCAAGAAAACTATGGATCAAGCACTTGTCTCACTTAGGTGTTTATGCACAGACTGGCTTGGCTGGACCCTTAAGTCCTTAGAGAATTATTAAAGGTTCAACTCATCCAGAAAGACCAAAGCAGCAAATGCCATCCAGTGGGTGTGGAAATGACACCCTGGCCAAGGCAGGAGGGAGGAGAATCCCACCCCTCTGTACTTCAACCCCAGCCCCATCAAGCACTTTGGGGCTGGAGTAGAGGAGAAAACTGGGCTGGTGCGGAGTCACGTATTAACTTTCCTGGCAGCCTGGGAGCTGAGATTGACCTTTGGCAGGAGGGGGAAGAAACAAACACACAGTGGGAACAATCCAGACGGGAGGATTGAGTTTCTGCTTTAAAAAGTTTCCAGAAGGAGAAAGGTGGTTTAGAGTCCAGGGGCCTGACCTACGGCATAAGAAACTTTGCCCAAGTCTCTCCTCTGCTACAGATTTCTTTCTCAGTCTTGTACAAGCTCTTTGGTTTCTCTATAAATTCTGGCCAAATCATCCGAATGTGAGCAGACGCTGTGTCAAAACGGGGACCTTCTCTCCCTTCCTTTGCTTCTGCCCTGGAAGGAGCCCAGTCTACAAAGCTGAAAGAGGCAAATAATTCAGCTAAGTCACTAAGATGTGGTCAGTGCTGTCACAGGGAACAGCTCTCACAGAAACAACCAGATCCACCAACTCCTGAGTGACCGGACAACTACTCTCTAGCTGCCCATGGCTTAGAGCATCACAGAATCAAACTGATTGAGGCCCAGGATACAATTTGCCTTCTTTGCTGCAAGGTCCCATTGCTGGCTTATGTACAAATCGGTGTCTGCCAGGACCCCCAGGCCCATTTCTGCCAAGGTGGGTGGCCCCCAGCATGTATTGGTGCTTAGGGTTGATCTTCCCCAGGTGCACAGCTTTGTCCTTTTNGTTGGAAGGGACCTCCGGAGGTCAGCTGGTCCAATCTCCTGTGCTCAAGGAGGGCCACCTAGACCTGGTTGCCCATAACCATGCCCAGATGGCTTTTGAGCATCTCCAAGGATGGAGACTCCACAAACTCTCCGGTCAACCTGTGCCAGTGCTTATCACTCTCACAGTGAAAAAGTGTTTCCTGACGTTTAGAGGGACTCTCCTGTGTTTCCATCTGTGCCTGTTGCCTCTGTTCCTGTCACTGGCCACCACTGGCAAGAGCCTGGCTCCATCCTTTTTGCATTGTCCCTTCACATATTTATATACACTGATGAGATCCACCTGAAACTTCTCCTCTCCAGACTGATCTGCCCCAGCTCTCTCAGCCTTTCCTCATAGCAGAGCTGTTCCAGTCCCTCTATCATCTTTGTGGTTCTTTTGCTCTCTCCAGTATGTCTGTATCTCTCTTGTATTGAGGAGCCCAAAAGTGGAGCCAGCACTCCAGGTGTGGCTTCACCAGCGTGGAGCAGGGGGGAATTATGACCTCCCTCCACCTGCTGGCAATATATCTAATTCAGCCCAGGATACAATTTGCCTTCTTTGCTGCAAGGTCCCATTGCTGGCTTATGTACAAATCGGTGTCTGCCAGGACCCCCAGGCCCATTTCTGCCAAGGTGGGTGGCCCCCAGCATGTATTGGTGCTTAGGGTTGATCTTCCCCAGGTGCACAGCTTTGTCCTTTTGCTTGTTGAACTTCATGAGGTTCCTGTCAGTCAGATGCATAAGATACAGAGATGCAGATGTACAAATCATAGTCAAGCTCCAAAATGCATATGTGGTTTAAAAGGCCCAACCAGAGAACAAACAGCAAAGGTAGCATGGATGGTATCNTTGTCCCTTCACATATTTATATACACTGATGAGATCCACCTGAAACTTCTCCTCTCCAGACTGATCTGCCCCAGCTCTCTCAGCCTTTCCTCATAGCAGAGCTGTTCCAGTCCCTCTATCATCTTTGTGGTTCTTTTGCTCTCTCCAGTATGTCTGTATCTCTCTTGTATTGAGGAGCCCAAAAGTGGAGCCAGCACTCCAGGTGTGGCTTCACCAGCGTGGAGCAGGGGGGAATTATGACCTCCCTCCACCTGCTGGCAATATATCTAATTCAGCCCAGGATACAATTTGCCTTCTTTGCTGCAAGGTCCCATTGCTGGCTTATGTACAAATCGGTGTCTGCCAGGACCCCCAGGCCCATTTCTGCCAAGGTGGGTGGCCCCCAGCATGTATTGGTGCTTAGGGTTGATCTTCCCCAGGTGCACAGCTTTGTCCTTTTGCTTGTTGAACTTCATGAGGTTCCTGTCAGTCAGATGCATAAGATACAGAGATGCAGATGTACAAATCATAGTCAAGCTCCAAAATGCATATGTGGTTTAAAAGGCCCAACCAGAGAACAAACAGCAAAGGTAGCATGGATGGTATCGGTCTCTTTTCCCAAGTGACAAGCAATAGGATGAGAGGAAATGGCCTCAAATTGCACCAGGGGAGGTTGAGGTTGGATGTGGGAACAATTTCTTCCCCAAAGGGCTGTGGGGCATTGGAACAGGCTGCCCAGGGCAGTGCTGGAGTCACCATCCCTGGAGGGTTGGACAGACAGAGATGAGGTTCTCAGGACATGGGGCAGTGCCAGGGGTGGGTTAACAGTTTGACTCAATGATCTTGAGGGTCTTTTCCAACCAAAAGGATTCCATGATTCTATCATTCTATAATACAGTAATGCAAAGCAAGATGAAAAATGCAGTATCTGAAAATAGGTGCACACTACAACAACTAAAATAAATCACAAGGTGATCTCAATAGAAAACGTCAAGAGAAAATGTGAACAACCAGAAACAGAGCTGGAAAGGTTGCTGGCTGGTGGATGTCCAGTCCTTTGTAAGGGGACACAACATCGCTCTTATCTTCCCTCACTTATTATACAATCATAGAATTATTTGGGTTAGAAGGGACCTTTAACATTCACCTAATCCACCCCACCTGCCATGAGCAGGGACATCTTCAGCAGCTCAGGTTGCTCAGAGCCCCGTCCAGCCTGGCCTGGGATGTCTCCAGGGATGGTTCATCCATCACCTCCCTGGCCAACCTGGGCCAGGCGCTCACCACCCTCAGGGGCAACAATTCCTTCTTTATATCTCGTCTGAATCTCCGCTGCTTTGGCGTAAAACTGTCACCCCTTGTCCTACTGCTACAAGCCCTACTCTTCATTTTTTTCCTCTCCTTTCATTGTGATGAGCACCAAGGCAGCAGCTGGATGTCTCCTGGGAGGGTTTGTAAGGATGTTTGGCATCTTAGCGCAGGTGAACTGTCTCACTGAAGCAGTTTGCACAGCTGAGTGGATACCCTGACTTCAGCTCTTCATTAGCAAGGAGGGCAGTGTGATCTTGGGGTGCATTGAGACTGTTCTCACCTCCGCCTTCTTGTCACCCCATGCACACACAACCGAAGATTTACTGGTTTCCAACACACCCGAGCATCTCGCCTCCCCACTTATAAATCACGTGGGGATGAAAGGTTGTTTGGAAGCTGAAGATGAATGCAGGAAACATTGATGCAAGCTGAGATTACTCAAAAATGAGCAAATGGTGGCAGGGGCCCTGGGCACTTAGTAATTCAAACATCTGCCCCTCTTCGTGCCTCAGCACCTCCGCACCCGGGCAGTGGTGGGACTCTTGTTTGTCCGTTCCCCTCATTAGGAGCAGGCGCTTGAATGGGCACATGTGTACAGTCAACAGTGCCTTAGGACGGATGGGAAATTAGCCATGATGTAAGAAAGTAAAATGCACCCTTGTGATTAACCTGCGGTTCTGGCCGCTTCTAGGAAAAACACGCACCATTAGCTGCTCCCCGAGTGTGGACGGGAGTGGGGTGCTCAGAAGGTTGATGAGCCATGGGTCTTGGGTTCTTTTTGTAGACAAGTGCCTTTGAGCTGTCTGGAAACCCACAATGGCTCTGTGGTGGGTAACCTTGAGAAGGTTCGTGCTTTCACGGTGATGTGAACATCCTCGGCACCCACAGAAAAGTGCAGAGGCGTCGGTGTTCGGTATTGACTGCTTCTACCAGGGTTATTGCTGAGATCATTTGGTTTGTTCAGCCTGGAGAAGACTGAGGGCAGACCTCATTGTGGCCTACGGCTTCCTCACAAAGGGAGGAGGAGGGGTAGGAGTCAATCTCTTCTCTTTAGTGACCAGTGATGGAACTTGACAGAACCCGAGGGAATGTCAGGAAGATGTGCCAGGGGAAGTTTAGGTTGGACATTAGGAAAAGGTTCTTCACCCAGAGGTGCTGGACACTGGAACAGGCTCCCCAGGGAGGTGTCATGGCCCCAAGCCTGACAGTGTACAAAAAGCGATTGTACAACATCCTCAGACACACGATGTGAACTTTGGGGTTGTCATATGAAGGGACAGGAGTTCGACTCAGTGATCCCTGTGGGTCCTTCCAACTCAGGACATTCTATGATTTTATCGTTATTCACGTGGTGGCTGATGCTGGCATGGCAGGGTCTTCCTGGTGACAGAGCTGGAGGGTGAGTTTATCACACCAGCCACTCTCCTCTGGGTGGTCCATAGCAAGTGTAACCCGCGGAGTCCAAATCCTAGCTGTCCCTTATCTCCCTTTAATTGTCCCCTCTCCTGCTGTGGCCTGTTCTCCCATGTTAATGACTGGACTTGACGATCTGAAAGGTCTTTTCCAACAAAAATGATTCTGCGTTTCTATAGCATCTTCCTGCCTCCAAACCCACCTTCAGACTGGCCAAGTATTTCAGCTGGTTGTTTAGCCAGTGCTCAAGGACCAGCCACATGCTGCGCTGTATCTGCAATCCATGCTGTCCATCTCTAAAGGCTGGACATAGACATTCCCCATTCCCTCCTTTCGGTAAAACTACAGCAACCTTGGGCAGATATCCATTGCTCTTTGATGGACACATGGATTACCTGGGCACTCAGGCACAGGCTCGGTCCTTGCAGGCTTTCCCTGATGGAAAGAAAACCATCAGTTCGTTCTCTGTTAGATGTCTGGGCTCTGGATCTCACCCCACCATGTACAAAAACATCCTTGAATCTCCTGATATGAGCTTCAGGAGGGGACAATCCTTTGGTCCACACTGTACTGTTGAGCAGGGATGTGTCCCTGCACAAGGCACCACATTTATGTAGATGGTTACCAGAGCAATTTGCTGCCTTTGCTGTTCTGGGACAAAAATAATCACCCTTTTCTCACTTGTTGTTGTTGTTGTTTTGAGTTTGTTGTGTTTTGTTTGGATGGTTGGTTTTCTTTTTCCCCCGTATTAGAAACTGTATTGGAGGATGTTTTAAACAAAGTAGGTTCCTAACAGCATTTAGGCCAGCTCAAGGCAACACAAGGAATTCTGTCATTGGAAAATGACACATTGGGCCAGTGGGTGGGAGGAGATGGAAATACAGACTATGGAATACATTTCAGTGAAAAATGATTGAGTTGTTCCGGTTGACTTTTTCCAACAGAATGTATGGTGGGTGCTAGGGACCCCCCTCCAGAAACCCCTAATCTGGTCTCCATAGCAAATTCTCCATCCTCCCAAGGTGACAGCACTAACTCATGGCCCCTTTTTTGGCTCCATCCCTGTGCCCAGCTGGTGAAGACGGCGGAACTGGACCCTCGGCAGAACTACGTGGTGGGATTTCACCCCCATGGGGTCCTGGCAGTTGGAGCCTTCCTCAATTTCTCCACAGAGGCATCAGGCTTTTCCACGCTCTTCCCGGGCATCACCCCACATCTGATGATGCTCTCCTTGTGGTTTCGTGTCCCGTTCCTCAGGGAATACTTGATGAGTGGGGGTAAGAAGAGCAACAGCATGGGCCAATGTCTCGGGCAAGTGGTGGGATGGGTGGGTGATTTTTGGGGGGGCAGAGACTGAAGACACCAGGGGAAGATGAGTGAAGGGTCTGTTTGTCCCCATCTGTGGCCGATTGGATCCTACGCATGGACACAGTTACTGGAGGTGGCACCCAAAAACTCTCTGAAGTTAAAAATTAGCCTTCTAGCTGTTTATCTCTGTTGTTCAACTTCATAGAGCTCAGGGCATCGTTGCAGCAGGTGCTGTGTAACAGCAAAATGCAGAGCAAACCATGAGCAGAAATGCTGAGACCACCAGGGCAAGCTGGTCCTGTATTTATTTCTTTCCATGAAAACAATATTCAGACTTGAAATTGTGGTTGCCACTGAAAGAAGGAGAAAACTTATTTTTTAATAGGTGCTGCTTGCAGGGAAGCAGCATCTGGGGATAGAGGATGCAAATAGCAACTCACACTGCTGCAAAACCACATGGCAAGAGAATAAGAAATTAAACAGAATAGGTAAAAGTTAAATGAAAAGAGGAGAAAGGGAGTCCTGAGCGATTTTTGGAGACCATCAAGAGATGGCCTCGAAAATGGATGGCCACTTCTCCATCCATATATGCTCATGTCATGGGCAGGATTCAACAGGCTAAACAGAGGCATCCAGCTCCATCTGATGAATGCCCAGGGCATTCATCACCCTGTTTTCCACATAAGCTCTGGCTCCTGCTGCTGAAAAAATATTTACACGGAGAGCGAGGAATCATAACAGTGAGATATGAGAGAATTATGGCCCAGGTGAAAGAAGCTTTAATTGCTGTAATGTGTGAGTTCGGTGCATAGCTCATTTTCAGGTCGATTGAATCCATGTGACAAAGAGGCTTTAATTTGCAAATTATTTGAGCAGCAGAAGCAAGGATTTTTTATTTTTTAGATCAAAACAAAATTGCTTTGTCATTTCTGAATTAAAGATTTCTAACTTTCGTAAGTAAATAACAACAAGGGGCCACGCTCTGCATTAAATTCCACTTCAAAAAAGCAGCATCCAGTGAAATTTGTGTGTGTTTTGACCTAAAGCAAATGTTTCACTGCCTCCAAAATGATTCAGGGTTCAACATGCTTTCATTGGACAACAAACCCAAACAGATTTTCCCTGGGGCTTAAGTGCAGCTAGTTCTCGGTTTACTTTTTTTTCTTGATTTTTTTTTTTTTTTTTCTGTTTCTCACTTCTGGGCCAGACGGCAAAGGGATAATTGTATATGCACACAACAGATCTGTTCATGAACCCAGCACTTTTCAGGGGAGCTGGCCTGAGATTGCCAAAGTGTAGGAAAACTCTGAAAATAAAGTGTCTAGCACCCCTCAGGAGCTGGATAATGGAGGAAAAAAAAGGGTACAGAGCAAACCACACTCGTGTGGATTTTACAGATGCTTGTTTTTAATTCCTCTCTGCACCCCAGGCCTGGTCGCCTCTGACAAAGAGAGCGGATCCTACGTGCTGAAGAAGCCAGAGGGTGGGAACATGCTGGCCATCATCATCGGTGGGTCTCAGGAGGCTCTGGATGCTCGGCCGGGATCCTGCACCTTGCTGCTGAAGAACAGGAAGGGATTTGTCCGCCTGGCCATCGAGCACGGGTGACGCAGGGGATGGGGTCAAGAGGCATCTGGGGCTGGTTAATGGGGCGTTCCTGCTGATTTTGGAGAAGGGAGGGGAGGTGTTTTGGGATGGGCTTTGCTAATACAGAGTGTCCAGAGGAAGGCCATGAAGTTGGTGAAGGGTTTGGAGAGGAAGCCGTATGAGGAGTGGTTAAAGTCACTTGGTTTGTTCAGCCTGGGGAAGGGGAGACTGAGGGGAGATAGAAGCCAATCTCTTCTCTTTAGTGACCAGTGACAGAACCCGAGGGAATGTCAGGAAGATGTGCCAGGGGAGGTTCAGGTTGGACATGAGGAAAAGGTTCTTCACCCAGAGGTGCTGGACACTGGAACAGGCTCCCCAGGGAGGTGTCATGGCCCCAACCTGACATTGTCCAAGAAGAGACTGGACAACGTCCTCAGACACACGGTGTGACCTATGGGGTTGTCCTGTGCAGGGACAGGAGTTGGACTCCGTGATCCTTATGGGTCCCTTCCAACTCAGGGCATTCTACGATTCTGTGATTCTATGATTCTATGGTTCTAATCTTCATGCCCCTAACTGGGTTCAACACCTCACAGCACCCCGCTGGTCCCCACCTTTTCCTTTGGTGAGAATGAACTCTACGATCAGGTGAGAAACCCCAGGGGTTCCTGGTTGCGGTGGATCCAGCACCAGCTCCAGCAGATCATGGGCATCTCCCTTCCTCTCTTCCACGCACGAGGCATCTTCCAGTACAGCTTTGGGCTGATACCATACCGGCGGCCCATCTACACTGTGGGTAAGTCCTTCCTTGGCATATCGGCACAATGCTGGCCACATTCAGCCTGGCCAACACGGGACCAGGGACAGTCCCTGGGTTGTGTCGTCCTCCTGCTGGGCTGGAGCATTATGCCAACGATCATAAACTGTGCTGGTCTAGAAATGTGCTGGTAAAGGGAAATGTGCTGGTAAAGGAACATTCCGAACAGATCATGTGTCACGTTGTTTTGGGACTCCGGCTTATTCTAAAAACAGAGCCCAGGTCATCTGGGCTGCACCGCGCAAGCCTCGGAGCAAACACGGCCACTCCATCTTTCTTCAGCCTAGAGAAGAGGAGGCTCCAAGGAGACCTTACTGTGGCCTTTCCATACTAAAAAAAAAGGCCAATAAGAAAGAGGGGGACAGACTTTTGAGCAGGGCCTGTTGTGATAGGACAAGGGGTGATGGTTTTAAACTAAAGGAGGGAGATTCAGGCCAGACATGAGGAAGAAATTGTTGGCCCTGAGGGTGGTGAGAGCCTGGCCCAGGTTGGGCAGAGAGGTGGTGGATGAACCATCCCTGGAGACATCCCAGGCCAGGCTGGACGGGGCTCTGAGCAACCTGGGCTGGTGAAGATGTCCCTGCTCATGGCAGGGATGGCACTGGATGAGCTGGGAAGGTCCCTTGAACCCAAACTATTCCATGATTCTATGGTTTTATGATCACCCCTGTGGGATGCAGCCAACTACACCATCAGTATGAACCCATGCAATAGCGTTGAGTTAAACTTCTTCCGAGACAATTTTACAAACACAAGTAGGACAACACCTAAGCAGTTTGCAGGTTTGCTCGGTGTCCCATGTAGACACAGCCGCAAATCCCAACTATTTGTATGTGAACGAGGCAAAGCATTTTGAGCAGAAGCCATGCCCACAGGACACTAGGTTTCAAAAAATCCGATTTTGAAGAAGTTTTCCTTGGTTTCAACAACTCCATGCTTGGCCCACCAGCGTGGCTGGTGGTCTGCGAAATGGTCTAATTAAAGAGGCTGTTTGGCAAGGTCAGAGCTCACCCCGCTGATTAAGTTTGGCAGCCAGCAATTACTTCTAATCGTTTTACAGCCTGTTTGGATTGTCTCAATGGTTTTATGAGCTGTGCAGTATCACAAGAGCTCTTCATTAGTCTGATGAGGAACAGCATTACACGGTGGTGAAACCCTCTGTCACTTGACAAATACAATTTGAGTAAGACACCAGAGCAAGAGAGGTATTATATATAATAACATTATATGTTATAATTATATATATGATAATATTCTATGCTATATAAGATATTGTAATTATATTATAATATTATGTAGTGTAATATATAATTACATGTCATATAACATATACTATGTGAGATAATAATATATAATGTCTATATTATATGTATCATATGATATATAATACCTCATGAACTTTCCTGTCGACTGCAGGCACCTGATCCTGCTGCTCGTGGCTCTGGGAGATGGGAAGGGGGGTTCTTCTAGTACTAGGAATCAAATTAATCAGATTTAACCTTGAAAAAAAGGGATGATTTTCTAAAGATAAGTGGGTTACTTGGTTCCTAATAAAAATCAGGTATTTCACTGAGGTTTTGACCTGAGCAAAGTGGAAGCACCTCAGTTGCCAGTGTATTTAGGTAGTGTTGGGCTCCCCTGTGCCTCAGTTTTGCAATGCAGATTCCTAGGGCCATGTGGGAAGAGCTTGGGATGTCCAACCCATGCTGAGATATGCAAAGTGTCCAAAGGGACCTGACACTGGCTCATCGTGACGCCTGTGTGTTTTTTGTTTTCCAGTTGGGAAGCCAATTCCAGTGCAGAAGAAGTACAGACCCTCTGAGGAAGAGGTTGATAAAGTCCATCGGAAGTATCTAAATGAATTATCCAAGCTCTTTGAGGAGCACAAAGCAAAATATAACATCCCCGAAGACAGACACCTGGAATTTATATAGAGGTCCTCAAGCAAGGTGAAACCATGGAGATCAAGCTTCAAGTTCTCTCCTGTATCTCTGGAACTCTGTATTTCACAACCTCCATTTAGTCACAGTTAACATGTGGTTTGAACAGTGTAAGGAGATGGACTTGATTTTCCCAGCATTTGCATGGATTCAGGGACACAGTTTTCATTTTTGGTCCCTGTAGGACACATAAAAAATATAAAGAAGAAGAAATCCCATCTGACCAACCCAGCACTATTGAAACTCCGCAGCAGAGAACTCGCACTTCCAGTTTGTCTTGAAGGTCAGCTTTTCAAGATATTTCCAGGCAGAGATGAATTATCCAAAGTTCCCTTTGCACTATTTCCATTCAGAAATGGGATGACGAGCCATAATTTCTGTTGAATGCGGTTTTTTTTAAATATAATTTGCCTAGATCAACACATGATCATTGTTTGCCTGGTGCTTTTCCTGTCTTTACTTGCTCTGGGCTCTTTTCTCGCCAACTGAAACACTGATTACAAGAAAGCTCATACTCCCAGCGTGGTGCTGGGCACCCTCAGCAGCAACACAATGTCATGTCCCACTGGGGCAAAAGAAATAAAACATTTATAAAGGGCAAGGGCTCATCTGGAGGCTTCACCTTACCTGAGCTCCAGGAGTCCTGCTTAGAATTCTGCTGATTTAACCCCAGACGTCCCTGCATTGGGACACCTTGGACTAGTCACCAGTACTGTCACTGTTCATTTCGTTTTACAAGTGAGGCAATTTTCTAAGGAGAAAGCATGGCCAGGAGATGATAGAAGAGAGAAATCATTTGGGACAGGAAATATGGCTCATAAAGCCACGTTTGGCAGGTGATCGGGGCTTTAAAAAGCCGCTTCTTCTTGATATCTAGAATGTTTTTAAACTCTGCACTTAATGGGATTTCACAATGTGGGAGTTTTAGGTGGCAGGAAGCCACCTGCTTCGATGAGCTTTACATCGCCCCTAGAGAGCCCTTATAGCATCACCTTCTTCTCTCTCCCACTTTATTTCTCCTTCGTTTCTCCATATCCCACTCCCCACCTGCAAGGAGCCACCAAAAATCCTACAGAGCTCCTGCGCTTCATGCAACCAGGATTTTTTGTTACTGCAGCTGCAAGAATTGCATTTAACAAGGAAAACACACAGACAATACTAGGTCCATCCTTGTGTTTTGTTTTCTTTCCCCTTTCCTCCTGCCCTGATCAAATTGCTCCACTGTGTTCTTAATCTGAATGACCAGCTGCAAATCCCTCTTATTCCCAGAAAACACACAGCAACAGGTAAGAATTTGATCGAGCTCACATCGCCATTTCAGAGCACTCCTGTAACACCACACTTAATCCGGTCAAATAAAGCAGGTCACCTGCTATGATTTCTTGCTTGCTTTCTATTAATAGACTTTTCATTTTGTCCTTAATTAAGGACACAGGTGCCTGAACAGGAGGAAGATTTATGCACTGAGAAAATAGAAATAATTCTCTCTCACCCTTTTCTTTCGATGTTCATCACCATCCAAACTTTACCCTCTTCTTTCCTCTGTCTTCCTCGCTATTGGCCATGCCACCTGCAGATCCCACAAAAAGTCACCATGACCTTCTGCAAATATCCCAATGGGTATCAATGATGAAAGGGAGCGATGGGGATGTCCCCAGGGACACAGCGTGGGGTGCTGTGGGGACGGGGAAGGTCACCAGGGGTGAGGACAAGGACATGAGGTCTCGATTCAGTGGGAAAAAGATTAAAGGTGCTGCTGTTGGGGTGGGAATCAGCACTGCATGAGAGATGAAGGTTTTGGGGAGATGTCAGGTGGGTGGTTGGATTTGGTGATATCGTAGGGATGTAGGAAATGGTGAGGGAGCAGGGCACAAGGTCCAGTCCATGGGATGGACAAGGATGGAGAGGGCTGGTACAGGCAAGAGGGGCTGGGTCTGTAGGAATGACATGATTCTGCCCCACCCTGGTGGAGGAGCCGCATTAGAAGATGTTCTCCCCAAGCCTTGGACAACCTGCTTGGGGACCTGACATGGTGATGCCTCCAATACTGGTGATGCACCTACTTGGGAGGTGAGATGGTCCATCGCTTTCTTGACTGGTGATGCCATCTGGAAGAGAAAAAAAGGCAGAAAAGGGGTGGTGAGGAAAAAAATCCCATGGAGGAATGGGAGGGAGGATGCTGGAGCTGTCTGAAGGGTGATGGGGCAGTCAGGGACACGCAAGACCCAATAGTAGAAGAAGACCGCAGCGCTGGAGAAGAGGGGTCAGAGGAGTGCGCTTGCTATATATAGTTGCCATCCTTTGAGGTTGGTTTTATCTCACAGACAGGAACGTGTTCTTGATCCCTCAGGGACCTATATAACCCAGGAGGGGTCAGTGCCTGGGCTTGTGTTAAATATAACATTAAGAATAATAATTTATAGGCGTCCTTGCGGGCAGGGCTATTCAGGGGGCTCGGAGCAATGCGAGGTCTCATTTTCTCAAGAGGCCAGAGCTGTCTCTGAGCAAAATGCCATAAGACGAGAAACTTTTGTGCTCTTTTGGCTTTGCACAGAACTGTCTGGAGGATTAAAAATCCTCTGATGCAACCCAAGGCAGGAGAAACCATAAGAAAAGAGTGTCCAGACCAGCCAGTCAAACCAAATCACATTTGAATTTGGACTCTGAGGCTCAGGACTGGTTCAGTTTGAGGCACAAATGCTAGGACTAGGGGGACATGCAAGCTGTCACCCCCAAAATAAGGACCATTTAGAGCTAAAACAATACACCAGTTTTCCTTCCAGCACGTCCACCCCCTATTTCTGCGATTGGTTTTGAATTGAGAAACAAGCCCAAGGGAAGGGATAAATTCATTGCTTGTCTTGCAGAAATTTCGAATTTCAGCCTTTGTGGGACTTCTATGGAAATTCCAAATTGGAAAATACAGTAAAAAAATAAAAGTATAGTGATTCAGTATTCCCCTCCTGCCTGTATCTTCCTCCAACCGCTTCCCTCATGATCTCTCCAGTATTTCTGTGGCGAGAGGCTCTAATCTGGATTTGCCTTACTTAGCGGGTTCAGATCATGAGGCTCAGAAGAAAACCTCCGATGACTGATGAATGTAAAACACAGACTAATTCCGTGAGAGGAAGAAAGCCAAGTGAAGTACTTTTTTTTTTTTTTTGCCATTCCATAGCTCTAGTCCCGCAAAATGGTTTTACTGCCCTGGGAATGGGGTTAAAAAGTTGCTTGCTTTTGTGGCTAGCAACTAGAAAAATGTGTGGTTTTCTGCTCAGGGAAAGATTTCCTGCTTCTAATTCAATAAAGTTCCGAAATGCGGTATGTTAAATATCCCTCCCTCATGCCACAGAGCCTTTTCTTTTCAAAAAAGAAAATAAATGTCCTTTTCAAGAAAGGAAATAAAATTGAAAACGCATCTGAAACCCATCACTTCGCTTTCAAAACCATTTAAAGCATCTAAAAACCACAGGTCTTCCCAGGAATATGGACACTTTTTTTTTGGTAATTTTTTACTTGTCTCTGATTGGAACCCCTTGAGCCGCTTTTCTGCATCTCCCATCACCTGAGCTCACCTCTCGACACAGCCTTTCTGGGGGGAACCATGTGATATCGGATTTTGTTAGATTACCTTTTTCAGATTATAAAAACCCACCAGTAGAGAAATAACCTGCAATGACCAACACAGCACACAAGGCAGGAGGGTATATAACGGATTTAAGGAAATACTGGGGATGTTGGATCCATTTTTTCAAGCTTTTTCCTACCCTCGTTCCTGCACGTGTCCCATCCTCAGCCCACTCAGAGATGCTAAACCATTAACCCTGTGCTAGCAACCTCCTAAGCAAACACATCGTAGGGGGTCTCTTGTGCTTCAGACAGCAGACCACCTTCAAAATAGAGCATGCACTTGTGGGGAGGGGAAATTTCTGTAAAATCAGGTAGTCATGAGACAGAATTTTGGAAGTCAGGATACAAAATAATGCCTGTGAGCTAAATGGAATCATGTTTTATTAGGTCATATGAGCAACAAAAAGCAGCCTAAACATGTTTTCAACGAGCAACTCAAGAGGCACTGAAAATTATATACAGAAAGCACTATGGAAATGATTTGAAAATACTTGGATTTATGAAATGCTTGCACAAAATGCCTGTGCAGAAAATCATGCTTGTGCATAAAATTCAGGCACGGAAAATCATGCATGCATAGAAAATTGTGCATGCATAGAAAAAAAAGCATATGCACAGAAAAAAAAAAAGCACAGAAAAGAAAATAATGCACAGAAAAAGATGCACATCTAATTATTGGGGAAGACGGTTTTCTGCGTTACTGGTCTGTTCTGATCACCTAGAATTGAAGGCGGACAAATACAAGCAGCAGTGCTTTTATCTTCACCACTGTCAGCAAGCAGAGAACTCGGCTGCTTATCGCAAACAATTCACGGCCAAGGGTACATGTGGATGCCAGAGGAATTCACCTCCACATCACGGAGTACTTTGAACTGGTAACAAAACTCTACATTGCCAAAAGCACGTAAACACGGCTATAGGATTCTTCTATTGAGTGGATACCGTAAGGTCAGGATTTTCAGAAATGTTTAGAAAGTGCTTAGCTTCTACCTTCTGAAAATGAGATCCTTTAAGCTGCTGCATGGTGGGATCTCCTAGCAAGGCTAAGCACCTGAATTTGCTCATCAGCAACACAAAATCTTGACTTGAGAGACTTGGTATCACTATGTGCTCATGCCCTGGAGTCACGGTGTGTCACTCAGTCGAAGGAATGAGCTGAGTTACGGGTTTTTCCATTCTATATTTCATAAGAGTCCCATGACATTGCCTACAAATCCCATGGTGTGCCTTGCTTCCAAGAACTGTCAAACACTTTACAAGTAAATATGGTTCATAATCCCCTGAGAGGTGGAGCGGGAGCTCCTTTAACCCCTTCTGTGATGCTGGACTACTGTCAACCTGAGACCATGAGCATCACAGGGCCAGAGAGCAAGAATAAGCGTGACCCTGTGGCCCAAATCTCTGGTGCATCTCGACCCAACTGATCTGCTGAACGTCACAGGAAGCCTGTAGCAAAGCTGAGACCTGAATCCCCCTTCTCGTGTCCTGTGCTCTTAACCACAACACTGTCTTTCCCCTTATAGTTAAGCTCCGAAGACAAGATTGAGGGCAGATATCTGACCTATTTAAGCCACCAATGCATCCTTTTAAATGTCCTCTGCTTGATGCCACTCTTGCCGATTTGCCATTTTATGGTCTCATCTTGGTGGCGGCTGGACAGCCTAGCTCTCATCCCTGTCTCCCAGTTCTGTTTAATCTCTTTATCAATGATCTGGATGAGGGGATCGAGTGCACCCTCAGTGAGTTTGGAGATGACACCGAGTTGGGTGCAGTGTTGATGTGCTGGAGGGTGGGAAGGCCAAACAGAGGGGTCTGGACCGGCTGGATCGATGGGCTGAGGCCAATTGTCTGAGGTTCACCAAGGCCAAGTGCCGGGTCCTGCACTGGGGTCACACCAACCCCAGGCAGCGCTACAGGCTGGGGAAGAGCGGCTGGAAAGTGCCCGGTGGAAAAGGCCCTGGGGGTGTTGGTGACAGCGGCTGAACACGAGCCAGTGTGTGCCCAGGTGGGCAAGAGGCCACAGCATCCTGGCTGGGACCAGCACTGGTGTGGCCAGCAGGCCCAGGGCAGTGACCGAACCTGTGCTGGG